>SCHK01437268.1:4623-23171 GCA_004124795.1 Poropuntius huangchuchieni | reverse complement strand
AGGGGGTGACCGAATACTTTTGGTAATATAGTGTATATAGAACTGTCATTATTCACTACAAAAAAAAAAGTTCTTATATTAAAAGTTTTCTAAAGTTTAAAGGAATAGTTAAACCCAAAAATGAACATTCAGTGGTATACATTTTTTTTGTAGTATTAAAAATGGTTTTATGAATAAATTAGATTTGAAATTCTGTCCTTGTTTACTTTATTTAATGAAACGTTTTACATTTGTGGAACACAAAAAATGTTGCTTTTTTTCCCCATATAAATAATATTGGACCACACTGACTTTCATTGTGTAGACAAAAACTCATGGAATATTTTTATAAATATCTTCTTTTCACAGACGAAAGTCAGTCATAGTTTGGAGTGATATTAGAATTTTCATTTTTAGGTGAACCATCCCTTTAAACCAAAAAAGAAACCATGGCTCTTTCTGAGATCTATTAAAATAAACAAGGCATAAACACAATATTTTAATTTATAGAACACAGGTTGAGGACATGATCTTGAACAGTTGCTCATGTGAGAATCCTCATGATGACCCTCATGATAAATGTGTTTAATACCTGGTTTAATACCTCTCATTCTGGGTGCTTGTTTATTTCATTTAGAATCTACATCTCTCATTCTGTCATTAACATCATTCCTCATTAATATGCCCTTCATCAAAATGTCTCGTTCAGACAAGCGTAGGTTCTGCACGCTCTGAGCATAAACCGTTCAGATGAGGTTTCTCTCTTTAATCTATGGCAGGAGAATTTACCGACCTCAATCAATGAACCTTTGTACAACAGGGCAAAATTATTGCTTGTGACAAAAGAAGCAAATTAGCGGTTAATCTCCTCCATTGCTACCCCATGGGATTTTCATTAGCCTGACATTGTGCCCACAGCAGGAAGCAAATGAGATGTCATGCAACCTGGAGCACAAAGTCCTGAATGGTCCAGTGATAAACGAATCATTAAAGGAAAAGGAAAAAAAAAATAAAACCTGACTGAGCATTTCTGAACTGTAGTATGAAGCATTTAAGGAACATTCCCCAGGGTAAACCAAGGACTCATTATTATGATGCTTGTTAAAGCAAACATCACAATTACTGTTGCTCATTTATGATTTGAACAACTCCCTAACCCTAACTATTATCATTTATGCTTAGATTGCACAGCTTGTTGAGAAGTGTGCTATTACATTTCAGGGTGAAAAGGGTTATGATTACCACCTGCCAGGCAATAAAAATAGGCCAACGCTATATCTAGACACCAGAAGATCATAAAAACCTATATTCTTTTGACTTGGACCTGTAAGTTACCAACAAATTTTCAATGCTCTAACAAATACTAGCATAGCAACACCAAAAACAAAACAAAAATTGCTCTGAACTGAATAAATGAACGAACCAACAAAAAGCTAAATAAATAAATAAATAAAAAATAAAAAAACACACTTTAAATCTAAACACTTTTGAAACACAGAATAAACAAAACAAAACCACCCAAAAAAGCTCTAAACACCTTTGCAACAACAACAAAAAAAGAAACAAAGACACTCCAAAAAGGTCTAAACACATTTGTAACAAAACACCACCCTCAAAAAAGCTCTAAACACTTTTGCAAGAACATAAAAAGAAACAACAAAACAAAAACAAAACACCCCTCACAACACTTTTTGCAACAACAACAAAATAAATAAAACAAAGAAAGAAATAAACAAACAAGAAAGCACGTAAAACCAAAATAAAATCAAAACACCAAAGAAGTGCCCTAAAAATCACACATAAACACACACACACACACACACACAACACCCTAGCAACAAAAACGAAACAAACAAAAACAACACAAAACAACAAAAAAGCTCTAAACACTTTTACAAACAAGCAAGCAAACAAAACCACAATAAATTCAGAACACCATAGCAGCACCCTGGAAATAACCCACAACACCCTAGCAACGACCTAGCAATGCCCTAAAGCCACTCTGAACAAACTAGCAACACCCTAACAAGTTTATCAACTCTTGCATCACTCACAATTTATCTAGTCTTGATATGCGGTTAATAATGAGGTTCATGTTTTAATCAAAAAGTATGGTATTTGCTATGTTCATTACAAAGACTTTCAAAAACATCAGTCATGTGTTTGAAACAGCAGGCTGGTGATAACAGATGCGTGTCAGTGAACTAGTTCAAATCCCAGTACTGTACACAAGAATGAAAGAAGAATCCTCGCTGAGAAATGTTCATATGCAAAATCCTACTGTGGCTACTTCTTATAAGATACACTGCAGCGTGTCCTTTTCTCTGACCTCAATCTCTCTCTGCTGCTCTGCATTACCATAGTAACAGTCGGAGACAAAGATCAGGCCTGTATAAATACATTCATCCAAAGAATAATGAATCAACCGGCCAAGCTTGTTAGTGTTACCAGACAATGCATTTGGTCTTAGAAACTATCTGGCAAATTCTGTCATACAAACACTCAATTATCAGAGAGCTGAGGATGGGGAAATTAAGGCAGTGTTTCTCAACCATGGGCCAGGGCTGAAGCCAAATATGAGGTCTTAGCATCTTCCAAGAGGGCTGCAAGTTAAATAAAATAATAAATAATTTTTAAATTTAAATGATACTAAAGTACAATAGCAAAATACTAAACATCTGATACTAAAAATAATCAAAAAGTGAAATTTCAATAATAATAAAATAATCTATAAAATGAATGCAGTTAAAAAAAATTAAATACTACATTTAATTAATTTGTTAATTTATTAATCTTAGCCTATCTCGGGCAATTTGGAGATGTGGAGGGTTAAAAAAACTGATTTACAGTGATTTACCTTGGGGGTTATTTGGTCTTCCTGGGGTTCAAAAGACTCTTCATGGGCTTTAAAAAAAACAATTAACTTTTGCAGTAAATAAATCTCTTATGTCGAATAGCTGTTAACATCTGACATTTGTTGTTGAGTGCCCCCAGTTAAAAAAAAAAAAAAAAAAAAATACACAATCAATGATTTCAAGTTCCTAAAGACCTTTTAAAAAAACCTTTGATAGCATTTCAGTGACAAACACTTGATGTTAAGACAAGGTGATTCCATAGACCATTAAAAAAAAACTTGAGACTCAAAACATTTAATTAGCATTTCATATTTAGAGCCTGTCAAGAATTTCTGTAGCAAACCTGTAAATCTGTCCAATAAACAACAACAAAACACATCAAGAAAACATAAAACCCGTAAAGTTCATGGAGCAAAAAGGAGGAAGACATTTTACAACCATTTTACTGCTACATAAAGTGGAACTGTTTTCCTGTTGATATTGAGGCTTTCAGCCGTATCTCTGTAGTGCCGTTTATCACTGCTGGCATTACATACAGGTCGTGTAATGAAGCTGTTTTCAATTTTGCTGTTTACATGGCTCAGGAAAATATGCATTAAAAATTTAGAATACTTAATGTTGTATGATTACGAATACTTAATGTTGTATGATTACAAATGTAATTTTTTTGATTTACGCATTTATATATTTTACAATAAGTGAATAATAGACTATTTTTTTTCCATCTTTACTGCAGAAGTGCAATACCAGCGTCATGACTCAATGCTTTAACAACCTGAAGAAATATTGAACTTCTCAAAATCATTACTGCGTGACAGTGCTAATCATTCTCAGCTCACACAGATGAGCCAAACACCGCCATTCTATAATCCTGTAAAGCTCACAAACCTACAAATACTACATCCATCAAACTGAACATTGTGTGTGTGGATAACCTCAGTCTTTTGCTGTCACCAGCAGCTGGTTTATGCAAGAGACAATCCTGACACCTAGAGGAAGACTTGAGAAATTACAGCTTCTCAGCAACAAACTACTTATTTAGTAGCATTACCTGATAGAAATCATAATCATCCTGTCCTTATTTAAAAGAGTATTTTGTTCTCATGCACTGGATTCATGAGACTTTGGCTTATGAGTGATAATAAGGATGGAGTGGTTCGTCAAGCAACCCAAGTAATATTCATGAACAAACTTTAATCAAAACAGAATTATGTCTGATGAGGTTGAAAGTCAAGGGGTTAAAATTTGACTACCCTCGTTAGACTTCAATATGGTCAAAAACCATCATACGATATTTAAAGACGCTTGGTTTGACATGTAAAGCAATCATTCATACTTTGTTCTTATACATGGCATAGGTATATTATACCACAGTAGCACAGTAAAAAAAAATTAAAATAATGGCACAACAATCTCAAAACTCTAAATTTCCTTCAAAGATTTGCACCATGCAACAAATCCAGTGATTACTTGACCTTCATACATAAAGTGAACCTTTTCATTTGTAAACCAGCCAATTAAATAAAAGATTAAATATACAATAGCTGGTTTCCAGTTTTCTATGTAATCTACATCAGCTGAACTACACACTCAACATGTATCTTTGCATCTTTTTACAGCCATTCAAAAGTAGTTGTGTATTCTGACTAAATAAACCTTTTTGTTAGCAGCATATACTTAAAGTATATATTATATGTAAATGTAATGTAGATGCTTGACAGTGGCAACTTATTTTGGAGTGCTTTTAAAAGCTGCTTTTCACATCAAAGCTAGGGCTTGAGAGCAAGGAGGTCTATAATCGATGAGGAAAGTCATTCTTTAAAATTCTACATTCATGTAAATGCCAGTTGCTACTTCCACTGTGATGAATGGATAACAATAACACATCTCTCTAAGATATTATAGAGTTCCTTGGGAGTGAAAGTCAAATAGTGCCACCTGCTGGAGATTTATTCAGTATAGTTGTCTGTACTAAAAGTTAAGAAACTTGTTGGACAATATGGAATCCTACTATTTTACATGATGAAAACCAAGAAAATAAGATACAATTACATTTTTCACTTCATGTCAATTTCAATGTTGTGTGGGTGTGTGTTGCCTATGTATAGAAAAATGCAAAATTAGGGACTAACACTCAAAAAAAAAAAATTTCATTATAGCAACATACATTTTTTATCTCTGAAAAAAAGTGTTAGAAACAGGGGTTTTTTTTAACACAGTGCAATTTGGAACAGTAAGACGTCTAAAAGGAACCACAGACTCAGTCCTGATGTTTAGTCTAGTCACACCTCCGAATGACATCAAGCTAATTTTGTGTATTTGAGCTGCATTTAGTCAAACAAAAGCTTAAATATATATCCAAAAGCCTGACACATCAGCAATCTAAAAAAAAAAAAAGAGACTTTAAAATAACGGTTCTGGGGAAATCATAGCCCTCTTTTTCTAAATTAACACATTTGATTTGCTGGTTTTAGGCTCATAATAACCAGATACAGATAATGCCACGTCCTGCCCCAGGATTTTCCTTCAAGTCCAGACAATTCTAGAAACTCTGAGAATAAACACAGGAAAAGTTGTTTAAACCACATTGTTTATGCACTTACTCTTACCAATGGAAATATGTGTGCCTTCTATGCACTGTTTATTATAAAAGTTAGTAGTTAAGTGATTCTAACTAAATTTAAAATGAAATAAAGGTAAAGTAACATTTCAATTATATACTATTAAAATTAAATGTCAACTTTATTATATTTAGAACTGGATTACATCCATTGACGAAGCAGTCACTCTATTAGATTAACTTTGGAAATTTTTTCGTCATATGTGTGCAAATATTCTGTGAATGTGAGAGTATGTCTGGCCCTGTTCTGAACAAAGCGGGCTTGTTTGACTTTAACGGTTTCCATAACAAGCATGCCAAAGTCTCGAAGGCCTGTTTCCTTCTAAGGCTTCAGAAAGCCTCCCTCTGCGTTTATTGAACTAGACGTGTCTGTTTGTTGTTTTCCCTCGCAAAGCGGCAGAGAGCCGAGAGGTGTGGATCAAAACGCAGTAAAGCTAGCTGAAATATTGATGAAGATGAGGAGGATTCTCCACAAATACAGCCTAATCAACGTGTTTGCAGCAGTTGTGCTGCCCCGATTACAATTAGCAAAGTCTTAGTTAAAGCCGAGTTAATAACACATTCTTGCCATCTGCTATGGGCTGGCAGCAAAAAGGAAGTCTTGGTATTTCCAGAACTCTATAAATAGGCCTCACAACCCACAAGCCGCACTGCCCTCTGCCACAATCTGCTTGAACACAGCACCAATTCAGACGGCTCCAAAACAGGATGTGACATCATTTCCTCTTGCCCATAATGTGATTCTGTCTCCTGGGATACAGGTTGTAGGAAAATTTTATAGTTACGAGACTTGCGCAAAAGATTACTCACTAAAACAAGAACATTACATGACATGGATTGTGAAACCGGGGGCAATAGCTTTAAGTAGACAGATTGATACTTAAAAAAAAAAAAAGATCTCTTAAAAACATCAATTTTGCTTCATATAGACAGCAATGAGATTAAATGGAGAGCAAACTGCTGAAGTCTCAACAAAAGAAAAAAAAAAAAAGGAAAGAAAAACAAAAACATACGGAAGTCCGTTTCCGCCACTGAATAAAAAAAAGGTAATTGCAAATTTTCTCTTAATTTAAATTCTGACTTTTAGAAGTCAGAATTGCGCGATATAAACTCAGTTTCCAGAAAAAGACAGAACTGCAAGTTTATAAATCACACAATTCTGACTTTATAACTCGCAGTTGTGAGTTTGTGTCATGCAATTCGGAGAAAAATAAGTCAGAATTGCGAGTTTTAAACATGCAATGGTGAGAAAAAGTGTCAGTATTGTGAGATAAAATGGTCACAATTACCTTCTTTATTTTTTTATTCAATGGCAAAAACAGGCTTCTATAATTTCTTTTATAAATAATAAATAAAGTAAAAATTGTAAAATCAAAACACAAAAATACTGCATCTGCTTTCAAAAAAATTGTCAGAAACGATAAGATTAAATTAATTTAGTATTTTTTGTCCTGTTCAGGTTCTCACATCTTACGGTAATCTAATGCAGAGAATACAAATAGCGTCAATTTAATATTTCCCAGAACAAATTTAGCTAATTCTACATTTTTTACATTTTTCCTCATCAAAAAGAATCCTCCCTCAAGTTGTTCCAATCCTGTATACGTTTTTTATATTTTGAAAAATGATATTTTGAAAAATATGGGTAACCAAACAGTTGATGGTAGCCATCGACTTGTGTAGTAATTTTTTCCATTCAGTGAAATGTTTACCAGTTTGGTTACCAACATTCTTCAAAATGTCTTCTTTTGTGTTTAACAGAAAAAAACAAATTCATACGGTTTGAAACAACATGAGAGTGAGTAAATGATGACAAAATTTCCATTCNACATTCTTCAAAATGTCTTCTTTTGTGTTTAACAGAAAAAATAAATTCATACAGTTTGAAACAACATGAGGGTGAGTAAATGATGACAAAATTTCCATTTGTGGGTGAACTATCCCTTTACATAGAACATATATGGGAACTATGGGAGCTGTGAAAGAGCAAGCACTCAGCAAAACCTTTTCTTCTGGGTGGATCTAAAATAAGCTCTAGTTCCTTAAACACAGTTTCTCGCTGTTCAGAAGTTCTGAATCACTTATAACTAATAAATACGAAGCCAGAAGAAATAACATCATGACAAAACAAATGGTCCTTAGTAGCTAGCAACCGTCCTGAGCTGTGACGTCAAAAGCAGCAGACAAAGGAAAAAAAATCAAGAGCCCTTCAAAATAGGCATCAGGCACTGGTACAACATTTACTGTAACACAATTAAATATTACCCTTGCCATCATTTTCTCAAAGATCTTGCATAACACTTCTTTCCTTTTAGACTTAGTCTGTCCATTCACTGATTTACACAGTTTTTTTTTCCTCATGTGAAGCGCGTCACACAGGAATGCGCGTCTCAGCACTCTGCTCAGAGTGTGTGGTTAACAGTCCACATGTGCAGGCCTGCTCTCATTGAAGCTCTGCTGACTTATCCTGTGAATACGAGGCCCACATGGAGCAATTAAACTAAATAACTCCTTTAGTCACGGGAGACAAAGCCAACAGCTTCAAAACACTGGAAGAGGCACCTGGATGATTTGCGAATGAGAATATAAAATGAAGTCAGTCTCTATTTGAGTTTATTTGACAGAGTCATGACTATAAAGCCATTTTAGTTGAAGTCTTGGCTTACAAACAGTTATGTGTTACACGGTTTTCATCAGTTAATGACATCCATGTGTTTCTGTCAACATATTTGTATTCCTCTGAAGGCTGTACCCCACTCGACGCTCCTGAGGGAGTTCCTGCTGCTTCCTGCATTTCCCACAAATCACAATCCGCCCATAATACTGAAAGCTGGACAGCCAAACTGTGTAATTCCTGTTGAATGATCGTTTGTTGACCTTACATCTGGCCATATATGAGTCATTATACATTCATTTATTTATATAGCCTTGCTTCATAACCAGTGTTAGTAGGGAATGTTATACAAATGTGTCCATGCATTCTTAATCTTTCAATATTTCATATAGTGAGTACATGCCAGTGGCCCATTCCAATAGATAAATTCAGTTCATATTGTTTGGCTCACTCTCTACCACTTTTTGTTCTGTTGCTAGAGTGATAAAAAATAACATGATGTAATTTCCAATACATCTCTCTACACAACTTCACTGAATGTCCAATGCATATTTCATACAAAAATGGTAAGCGCTGCCTCGAAATGAAAGCTTTAAGATACTGGGTTGAAACAATGAGCGTGTTTGAAAAAGAATATGTCTGATTTACCAAAATTCGCAGGCATCAGTTGGAGTTCAGTTCATTTAAAGACACAGAGTTTTGCTTGAGCCACTTAAAAGTAAAGTAATCTATATGCAGAATTATATCTGTATTGAAATAACCTAGAATAATTGCTTTTGGACACACATTCATTCATTCATTCATGTATTTATTTATTTATGCATGCTGCTGTAGGCAGTCACTGCTGTGCAATTAAAAAATGCATTGAATTTACAAAATTTATTTATTATTATTGGCCTATTCTTGTGATATCAACTAGATTCAGATAAACCTGCCATTAAACATCATAAAATAACATGCCAGAATATGCTAAAATGCTGCAAATCAAAAGTTTGGACATTGAGCAGAAAATATCCTGCTATGCCAGAGAGAAAGAGAAAGCTTAAAGTGAGAGAGAAAGGGAGCTCTTCACCATCAGGAAATGTCTTTCAAGTTCAACAGTTTGTGTAAACACTGATCCTCCAGCATTGAGAAATTTATGTCATTTAATAACTTTTTTTTCCAGTGAGTGTGAACATACCGTTCTGTTTTGCTAGAGGAAGCAATTACAATCATAGCACTCCATTTAAAGGAACAGGGGCAGTAGACAAAACATCGGAAAACAAGTTGTTTGTCCAGCAATGTTCTGCTAGTGAAGTTTTTTTTATTTTTTTTATTAGGATTTGTGTTTTTTGTGTGATTTTGAAAGAATGCTCACCAAGGCTGCCTTTATTTGATCAAAATATAAAACATTTTAACAAATTTTAAAAATGTTAAGAATTTTCAGCACTCAGTCCTCAATGTCACATGATCCTTTAGAAAACATTCAAATGTGTGGATTTGGATTTCTGTCACCTTTGGTCTATTTGATGTGTAAAACACAAAGTAATTCATTTTTACTGGCGCCAAACTTGTGAATGTGTATCATGTTTTCCACAAAAACTATTTTCAACATCAATAAGACAAATTTCTTGAGCACCAAATCAGCATAATGTAATTTCTGGTTCACGTGACACTGAAGACTGGAGTAATGACTGCTGAAAAATACAATTCAAAAAAGAAAAGAGTTAAATAACAAATGTCACAATATTACCGTTTTCACTTATTTTTCATCCAATAAATACAGCATTGGTGAACACGAAAGACTTATTTCAAAAACAGCTTAATAATTCTTTTTGACCAGTACTGTATTAAACAAAGAACTGTATGTTATGATGTAACATTCTGAAATGTAGAAACACATTCACACACAATTTGCGGTTTGGACTTGCACTGTATTTCTCCTAAAACTCATGACTGCATAAAAACTGATCACAGGCAGCCATCCCAGCATCTCTGTTCTTTGCAAATGATCCACGACCAACACAAGAGCACATTATATTGTGGTCTGGCCAGTGTATTACAGCCTCCATTTCTAAATGTACCAAGCAAATTAGGAAACCATTTATTTAAACAGCATACAAAACACAGAAATAAAGTTGCATTCACTTGACTTCTTTCTTATTTATTAACTGTTAGCTAACAGCCACATATTACACTTCATTCTAAAACATGATTGTCTGCATTAAATATTTCCTCTCTTTAAAGCGGATCAAGTGGAGATCTTTGATGTGGTGCGATTCATTCTAGGATTGTCAAACAGTCAAGTACATGAACACATTTAATGAAAGACACTGACGTGAAGCAGAGCCTTGTTTAATCGCTCAATGCCATATAAAAAGGTTAAAAGAACAAAACATGAAGAACATGGTTTCGTCAAGCAACAAACTGCTCTTTGAGTTGTCAGTTATACAATACAAAAAAATAAAACTACTTATATATAGAGCTCCGGCAACATAAACACAAGTGTAAAATAGACTTTATGCGGTACAAAAGCTCTATAAATTACTGTATAAAAAGCAACAAACAAACCTGAAAGCCTGAGGCAAGAGGATCAACCCTCTGCTTCGATAAAAAAAAGAGATTTGTAAGTCTCCAAAAAGTTTCCAAAATGTCTGGCAAGCGGAAGGGTGTGAGGGATGCAATCGGTTTTCACACGACCGTCCGCTCACCTCGACATTTCCTGCAGCTGCCGTAGACGGCGGAGAGCAGATAGACGCCGGCGGTGAGGCAGGCGAAGACAGAGGCAGTGAGGTAGACCTTGTACAAGCAGTGATGTTTGTAGACGTCCAGGTTGCAGTAGGAGTTCTTTTGGGTTTTGTAGATCATGATCCCAACGGTGGACAGATACAGCAGAGTGGCGGCAACATCGTGGATGACATTGCTTAACAACCAGCGTTCTCCTCCGAGGACGGGAACGAGGTCCTGCTTGTCCAGAAGCGTGAGGATGAAGATGGCTAACGTGAGGAACCAGAAAAGCACGGCCACAAACAGCACATAGTGAATGGAGCCTTCATACTTGTTGGCTGCGATGGTGACCCAAAGCCCGGCTCCCAGCAGGATCTGGAGAACCCGTACAATCCCGATAAAGCTCTTGAGGAATTCCAGGAAACTTCTCTTCACCTGTGGCTGCGGGGGCATCTCCTCTTTTTTGTTGAAGAGATGATCTCCTGGAGGTCAGGGTGGGGGCTGTTTGCCACAAACAGAGAAACGAGGAGAAGAGCGAGCCAGAAGGAGAGGTAATGATCGGCTGATAAGGGTTTTGGAGGAGGAGGAGAACCCTGCAAATGCAAACGCACACAGAGTGATTCTTCTACTCGGCCCCGGGGTTTTGAAATGACTTCTGTCTGTCGGTCTCTTCCGTTTCCTGGGGTAACTGTTGAGTCGTGTCCCCTCCCCCTCTTTCCAAGCAGAGAGCAGGAGGAGAAACGGAACAGAGGGCAGGACTTGAAACACTAAGCCCTTTCTCCTCCTCCTCTTCCATGTCGTCCATCACTCTCTCGGTCGGCTAGTTAGAAAATTCCTGAGTGTGCATACAGTGGCCCCAAAAAGTGTTTGGATACTTCAGCTACACTAAAAATTGTGAATGCCTTTGAATTAAAAGAAAGAAAAAAAAACTTGGTGGCATTTATTGTAAACAAGACATTTGTAGGATAAATATTTCTCAAAATAAAAATGTTATTATAACAGCAGAGTAAGTATTTGCTTACTTTCTGCCTGTCATATTTTGGGGACTGATTTCATATTCACTTAAAGTCACCTTTTCTTAGCAGAAAATACACTAGAAAATTTATGAAAAAAAATGTTAGGCCTCATTTGTTTTTAAATGCCACTTTTACTTAAAAATGATATGTTTTACACTATTGTTCCAAAGCTTTGGCCCAGTGCATTTTTTTATGTTAAGTTTCTTATACTTACCAAGGCTGCATTTGTTACGTAAAAAATACCCTTAAAATACAGTTATATTTGAATATATTCTATTTTTTTCTTGTGACAACAAGGCTGAATTTTCAGCATCATTACTATAGTCTTTGGAGTCATATTATCCTTTTAGAAATCATTCTAATATGCTGATTTTCTGCTCAAGTAACTTTTCTTATTATCAGTGGTGAAAATAGATGTGCTGTTTAATATTTTTGTGGAAACCTTTTTTCCCCCAGGATTCTTTGATGAATAGGAAGTTCAAAGTAACAGCAAAAGAACAAGATTTCTATTCCAAATAATGTAAAACTGTCACCTTTGATAAATTGAAAGAATTCTTGCTGCATAAAGTATGAATTTCTTTATTAACATCATACTACTGACTGTCTTTTTAACTAAAATTGAAACGTGTTCTCAGGACAATGATATCTTTTTATATATGTTAGGTTGGGGGGCAAGTTGTCATTTTATAGAATTTAGAAATTATAATTCAGATTGGCAAAAACAAAAAGTTTAATATAAAACATACTTTTTGCTGTAAATGTGGCTACAAAGCTTTTTCATTTTCCACTGTGACAACTTACCTCACATGCAATGTATTGTTGTTTATCACAAAAGGGTTTTTTCTCACCATCTGTGAAATTATTCAGAAGCTATGTACAAGAAAATGGATTTTGAATACATTTATAAATAAACCAGAGAAATATCTGTGACATCTAACCCCAGTTACATTTAAAACAAAGCATTATGGGATCTCCAAGGTTATAAGTTAAATCTGCATCAAAATGTGTATTTGTCTCTCAATTTCTTGTTGTTGACAGTATTCTGTGCTTCGTAAAAAAAACACTCATCCAAAAATAGATTTTCTGCCATAAGCCTCTTTTGGACAGTAATGTATGTCTGGGGAAAATCCATGAAAATGCGCTACGCCACCCTTCACTATATAAAGGCTTTGTGACAGAGAAATATGCATCAGATTTGACTTGAGCACTCAGACCGTGACAGAGGCAAGAATGTGGGATCCTTTAGTCTTTTCCAAACTAAACAGTCTTATCACCGCTGGTATGTGGCGTCCATGAAATCAGTGTTTTTCATGGTCCATGACCAAAGTCTGACAGCTGAGATGAGAGGCTGATGCCCTGACGTCAGTGAATACAGACATACCCCTCAAACGACGTGGCCATCTTAGTGCATCGCCCCTTTAAAAAAATCTGGCCACAGAGAGACCCAGTGGGCGGGGTTAGTTTTAGATTTACATTCTCAGTGGGTGATTTATCATGTTTCCTGTTGAGAGCACAATGCAGCTGTACAGCCTAGTGTATATTACTGTAAAGACAATCAGACTGAGAAAATATGTGATATTGTGCAACTGAATCAATCTTCTAAAGCACACAACGAGATACATGAACTTGGTTTCAGATCTTAAAATTAAACATAGAAACTCAATTCTAATGTTTTCACCATATTTCCTTTAGAAATTATATGAGTTACAGTGGTGGCCAGAATTATTAGAACACTAGTATTTTCACCAGCTAAAATGTTTTTAAGTCAGTTATTTCTATCTTTTGCTGTATTAGGAAATATCAGGTACATTTCCAAGCATTAATTTTGCCATTAATTGTAATAATCCAGTGAGATTTTTGTTTGCACAAGGAGTCTGACAACAGCCAGTGCTCCACAGAGATCTGATCTCATCATCATCCAGTCTGTCTGGAATGTTTTTTTAAGACAGATCACTGACTTGAAATAAATAACTGACTTAAAACCATTTTTTAGCTGGTGAAAATACTAGTGTTCTAATATTTTTGGCCAGTAAATTGTATTGAAAACATCTGTCTGTATATAAATGAAAGCACTACTATAACATCCTGCAAAAAGCCAAAATTTTCAATAATGTTCTGCACAACTCAGAAGCCATATGAGGTCACCCTATAACACTCCTCTTGCACTTCCTGTGAGAAATAGTTCAGAGGACATTGCACCACACAAACAAAGTATACAAAAGTTCTGAGAACATCACTGAATGTTAACTTTGCATTACAAGAAGCCAGGTTATTCCTTCTAAAACATTAGAAGCTATTGAACACGGAACCAAATAGAGCAAGAAATAGTTTTCAAAGAAGTGCTTTTTTAAAAAAAAAAATTGATCCCACATACTGCTTAAAAAAAACTGACAAATCTGACTCTTTGTATGGTATACAATATGAAAACAAAGAATAACAATAAAAGAAGCTGTAAATTTACAGGGTTTAGTATTGTGACCTATTAATTAATTGCTGTTTAGTCTTTAAACTCATAAACTTATCTCTGAAAAGCTTTTCTCTCTCTCTTATTCTGGTCATTAAAAATTCATTGCAAGAAAAGGCTTATAAGGTCCTGCATGGTGACTGGGTCAGCTAATTCAAGTCCTGAATTTTTTTGGATTTATATAAAGTATAAGCAACAAAATTTTGGTTTTAAAGTTTGCTGTCTGGATTATAGCAAGATACTCTAATCTCTACAGTGTTATGTGTCCTCAAACAAATATCATTCCCTTAATCGTGAATAACAGAAACATAGAAAAAGAGCAAAAAGGACTCACATTGTGATCAGGTTTGTGTTGATGATGGATCTTGCCACTAGATGGCAGTCTAAGCAAACGTAAACCAGTTTTCTTCAATAATTAGTCTAAGGCTGTGGTGCCTTAGACTAAATGTGATGTGATTCATGTCTATTTTACATGTGACAGATGATACAAAAGTATCATCAGCAATGATACTGTCAACGGTCAAGGTTTGGTTTGCTAGCACAGCCCCTTTGGCCCATGGTGGGAGATGCAGAAACCTTACACAAAACTACTTCTGTACAGAATTTGCACACAAAAATATGGCTTTAACATCCTTTCCTTGATTGCACTCGATTAACAAAACTCACAATTAAACTCACAATGCCACTGTTTGAAACACTTATCCGTATACAGTTTTACATAGGCAATTTATTTTTAAAGACAATGTAAATAATTCAACACACAGTTCAATAATAAGAACAGACTACTAAAAATAGGAACTGAATCCCTTCAGCAATGCAAATTCTACATGCATTGATATAGGCTACACTCATAATTAATGGAGAAGAAGCTTGCAGCTCTATTCTAACTGGCCTGGCTTTTACTTATCCATTAGAAAACAAAGACAGGTACTAGGCTGCTACAATAAGCCCTTCTGGAAGAAGGTAGTAGGCCTATATTCAGTGAATTTGGCAATGTTTATGTTAAGCATTTAATACTTAAAGGTGCAATATTGCTGATTGTCTTAAGAAACATTTTTTTGTTATACTGGATGAAAGTCTCTTCACATCCCGATAGCAATCATTAAGTTAGGGCGCGAGGACTGGAATTGGAAACTGCTGATGTAGCATATTGTAGTAATGTTGTCCCTGTTATTCTGGTCTGTGAGCACATATGCGTTCAGGGGGCGTGGCTTTGGATGGCGATTACAGGGAGGGTGGGATGTTTATTTTCAGTGCTATCAGGCTAAACTTAGCATAAGACCTCCTACTGCACCTTTAAACAAAGTAAACAAAATATCCTTAAAACTATATTGGCTATTCTACTTTTGTCATCAGTTTTGTTTGTACAAGTGCTTTATGAACCAGTACTTGAACTACTTGAGTAATCAATAGTGGAAATGATTGATCTAATGAGGAGAGAAGGATCTCTAGCGGTGAACTGGAGAAGTTACAGCTGTTCAAGTGACATGGGAAAATCCAAGCATCTACTCTTACTCGAGTATTTGATATAACCATGGGCTTGTAAACCATTTGTGCTAATCAGGTCAATGGCCAAAGCCTTCTTAAAATAACAAAAATGCTTCCCTTCATATTTCTCTTTTGTTGATTTTGTAATTTTTGTACTTACCATTGTCTTACCATTGATTTTTGTACTTACCATTGTCCTCATTTGTAAGTAAGTTTAAATCTACCTAAAATAAGGATTTTTAAACTGTCTTCATTAAAGAGTTATAAGCCATAAACCAAACCAGCCAGCTATGAGATAAATCACATTACAAATTTTGATTTGAAGCAAAAAAGTATTTAAAATAGACAAAACGTACAAGACGTGTACTTAACGGCTTTGGGCAAGAATCCCATGAAGCATTGCGAATGATAATCAAGTTAAAAATAGAGGACAGATATAAAAACTACTGATATTAAGGATGTTGACTGTGTATGGGAACAATACATTTGGCATTTATTTCAAAATATGCAAATATATGGAAATATTCAAGTAGTAGTATATTCAAGAGAGCATAGAGAGACAGTGATTTGCTGTACTTTATAGGAGTTGGTGCTAAAGAGTTTTTTTGTCACAATTTTTGATAGGATTTCTTTTTATAATGTGGTTTCTCACCAGGAATTTCATTGTTAAACACTAAAAATGTTGAAATAATGCAGACATTTTACTATAATCTTAGCATCACTGGTTGCCAGTTCATTTTAGAGTTGATTTTCAACATTTCAACAACTTGGCGCCACCTACCTATCTACTGTACGTTATTAGTTTTACACAATCCTTCCAGAGCTCCGAGATCAGGGACACAAAGCCTTCTATCTGCTCTAAAAGGTACAGACTAAAGCAAAGGGGACATCGAGTATTTTTCAACATTTACTTTAAGTGAAGATTAATTTAAATGAAAAAAATCCCCAAATCTAACCCATTAGTCAGAATAACCCGCACTGCTATCTTCACATCTTTTGTAGGCCTCAGATTCCCATTGACATCTGTGACAGTGAATATGTTGGAACCCTACACATCTTACAGATCCTCTGAAAATGCTATTAAATATTAACTCCAATGATGGTCTACTGATCTCTGATGCTGCCTTAACAAGTACTGGGAAGCATAGAGGTTGGTATAGACCCTATAAGGTCCTTTTTCTTTCGCTCTTTCTCTTACGGTCTGACTCTGCTGGTTCGAGGTCTATATTTATCCTGAGAGAGAAAGAGAAGGAGTGAGAGGGAGCAGTGACTGCAGGAGGCCTGCAGTGCTAAATACATCCATCCCATCACTTTATGCCAATGTCCTGATTTCCTCACAGGAACATAAAATGAGATGAACATTTCATGTCTTACCATTTAAATGTCTCATTTTACTCCTGTGTGTAATAGTCTTTATTCCAAATATGTCCTCTAATACATGAGCATTGCTTTGGGAATGAAGCACGGATGAAAACAGACAACAAGAAATCTGCCAAGTCAAAATAAGCCTCTGTGAATTTATGGAGGCGTTTAGCTGGCTGGGTAAAAGATGTATTTACACATGTGTGCATACATTCAAACCAGTGTACACCCACGCAAAAACACACATACTACATACTTGTGCCTCCAGGTTCGAAGAACAGCTGAGACGAAGTGACAGTGGGGAGAAGAGAAAAGGAGGAGAGGAGAACAAATTAAGACCTTCTGAGCTGGGTGTCATGTTGTACCAAACTGTACTATGAGCCTTCGAGGAAAAGAAAAAAAAAATACACTCACTCTTAGTTACTACTATCCAGGTTGCCATAGCAGCTATTATAGAAGCTAGCAAATCTCAGAAGGCAGATTTTCAGTATTCATTTGAAGTAATCTGACAATTATTGTGAATCTGATATGAGCTACTTGGGGCAAATTTTGCTGTAATGAGTGCCTTAATGCATCTTTATGTAACTGTGTTATGTCTGCTCTGTGTCTCCTTATTCTGTGTAGGGACGTAATGCTGCATAAATCATACTAAATTATGCCATCAGTCCCTATGGATCATTGCTGTGTAAATGGATTTATGCTACCTCTGAGCAGCATTAAACAGTCTGTGTAAAGACACCTAATGCCACTTCAGAAGCGCTTCTATGCCACCTTTGCAGTGTAAATTCGCCATTATCGCATTTTTTGCACAACCAAGTGAATAATGCAACACATAGGCCTACATGACAACAAATACCATAAACAGCACGACTGCAAGGTTCACCAGCTCTAGTCTTTTCCGCCATTCTTACAGGTACTTTCTTCGTCCATACTGATTTTCTGACTAAAAGATACTATGTCTCTAGACATCGCGATTTTGGCCTATGCTTCAAAATATTCATTGATTGCTAGGCGCAGTAAAGCTTTACACCATTCATTTTAATACTCACCAGCTTCCTTGGCCACGTTGTCCATGCAATCCAGATGAAATAAAGCATTCAAGGCCTCCAAACGATTTTCCAACTTCTTGCACTGACTTCTCTTTCATTCTAATCAGGTGGACGCCAGCATCCCAAGAAGAGCAGAGCTTGTTCAGTTTGTTTATAGCCAGTACGAAAGTGAAATGTATATTTCAGCGCTAATATTCCACAGCAAATAATCGTTTTAATAAATCCATTTGAAGAAGCAACCTGTTACAAACACCTGTTATGAGGATGTCTGCTTGAATTGAACTAACCTGCATGTGCAGTGAGCGATACATACTCTAGGTGGCAGGCAGGAGGGTGGAAAGATGAAAAGTCATTAGGCCTATATATACATTTAAACCAAAAGTTATCCCGACACC
>SCHK01437251.1:1422-21940 GCA_004124795.1 Poropuntius huangchuchieni | reverse complement strand
AAAAAAAGTGGAGTGTTCCTTTAAGGGGTGAATAATATTTGCATAGTTACTAATATCAAAAGAATCCAATGATATGTAAATTACACTAAATATGCAGTTTTGTACTTACAACAGGCTTTGTTTTTGCAAACATCAAGTCCATGAAACCACAAATGTCTTTCCTTGGCCAAAAACATCATCTTAATGCTATTCCTTGTATGCTTTTTTGCATAGCTTTCATAATGTTCCCTTAAAAATGCTCTCTTTTCATTTATCATCAAGCGATTGGAATTGAGAAACACAATGATCATTGCCAAAGCCATTTGAATGCCAAATCTCTCAAGGCTTACATGGTGTTGGACAGAAAGCAAAACTTGTTTTATCATTGTTTCTCAATGCTTGAAAGGTAAAACATTGCCTAGGGTAAAAAATTTATTGTAACCACATTATTAAATATCAATAGCCAGCGAATGAAGTCACAAACCATTTATCACAGAACATCCTATAGGCATGAAATTGTAAAATGTTGTCAAAAAGAAACAATTTGGTTTGAAAAAACCTGACATGTTTTAGATAGTCTAGCTAAACTACTACCTGTCAAAAGACAGGTGGGTGGATGGTTACTATTAGCACTATAATACCATGAGTGGGGTTTTCACAGATTTTTCAGGAAAGTGTGAGAATGAACATGGAGTGCAGTGCTGCAATAACAGTTTTCTTTGCCCTGTCTGACGTGTGATTAAGTTACAAAAGAGAATGTATTTGCAACAGGTGCCTCTAATACGGAGCAGGCATGAGGGGCTCCATGCACTCTCTCTCTAACCTCCATGAACCTGCCAGGGAAATCCGATTCCCGCTTACACACAGGCAAACACTACTCTTACTCGCAGAAGGAGAGGACAGGTGTGTGTGTGCGTGCATGTCAGTGTGTGACTAATACTGGACGATTGGGTTGGTTGATGATTAAATCTGATGATTTTTCAGTTATTTATAGTTCAAAAAGAGTGCTCTCTGTATATGAATGCTCATATATAACTTTTTAAATGTACAAGTATATGTATTAAGTTGTAAATCTACGGTGCATATTTACCTTACTTCTCAATCAATACATACACTTGCAGGTTTTAAAAGTTACAGTAAGTCAGTTTAACATTGGTGTAAAGAGAGCTGTTTTTGAACTAATAAGTGAAATATCAAATTTAATCATCTACAAACAGAAACGTGCAATAATATATTTTTTAAATAAGATATAATTAACACATGATTTACCAAATATTAAAATCAAGAAAAAAATGCAATTTATACTTTTATTATTAATGTTATTGGATTATTTTAAATATGTTTGTGGGTATAAAATCTTAACACATGCTTCAATGCTTTAATACAACTTTTAGTTTTTTTAATACAACTTTTAGAATTTAGTTTGTTTCATTAAAACCTAGTTAAGTACTTCTTATGAATTTCAGTTTTAATATGAGAATTATTTTTATTTTCTGTATGCTTTAAGATGCCTTATTTGAAATAATTTTGATATAGGCAAATATTTTTCATTTTGGGATGCTTGGAGTCCTTATTGGATGGTTTGGATTGGATCTCCTCCCACACAGTTTAATTTCACATCCTCTTGATCATTTGATAAATAAGGCTGTCAGCACAAGTCCATTGTTAAGACTGTATTTACATAGCTTCTTGCCGAATAAGCGTGTCAAATACTGTGCTCTGCTTTCTGGCAAGCTGCCGGGAAATTTATTTCATTCACTGTCAATTGTAACAACAGTGGGCGCGTCTATTTGCGTTTTTCTTCCCCTTTCAACCAATCCCTGTCTCCGGGGGCATGTCGTAAATGTTGGGGAACCAATCGGCAGTGTTTATTGCTGAACTTTTGCTACTTTGAGCAAGTTAATACACTGAGAGATGTCGCCCCGCCTGGTCTACTCCAGCCAAAGTCTTTAACCCTTTATGTGCATGAATGAGCAAAACGCCATGGAAAAAGTGATGAAATGCAAAGAACTTTATCATTTGGATATATATGCCTAGGATTTACTTTATTATTATTATTATTATTAGAAAAAAAAAAATGATGTGGAACAATCTAGCTTACATTAAAATTGAAAATGGATGGAACCAAAAGGTCAAAGAATAAGGTGTATTGCGTTTGCATGAATGCATTACATCTCAGGCTATTTAGGATTAGTAAATTGAAGGGGTTTTAAAAGGGGCTGCATCTCACAGTCTATGCATGACCTATTGCTGGAATTCACACCCAAATGAGAGCCGTTTGCAGCTCATGAGGTCATTCTATGGAATTTGCAAGCTTCCCAGTCTACTGAAAATTCCTCATGTGCAGGTAATGCACACTCTGCATCACAATAACAAAAACTGTTTTAGAATTTGAGTCGGATGTATTTGCAAGGTACATTTACAAGGAACTTGGCAGTTACTGGTGTAAGACAAACAATAAATGTGTAGCGCAGTTCTCAAGTAGCTACGTATAGATATAAAAATGCAATAAATAAATAAGATAAATGAAACAAATAGCACTTTTGAGGAATATAATCACGCATGTGAAATTAAGACATAAAAAGCAGTTTTAAAACTGCATGTAGAATAAAACTCATCCAAGTGAATTAGTTACTACAATCAATCATAAAAATAGAAATATGTGTTGAAATAGCGTTGAGACACACTACTACTTCGTCTCATTTTTCAAAGATAGTCTTATTTCCCAGTAGTTTTTTTAATGTGTAAAATGAGAAAATCTACAAAAATTAAAAATTAACAAACATAATGCATCCAGACCAAAAGGTGTCAGTATAACGTCCAAAACTACTCTTACTTTTGGAATAAATAAGAGGCCACTAAATATAAATAAAAGCTTTCTGAGGGCACCTTTAAAGGCTTTCAGTGGTTTGTTTGTTTATTATGCAATGCAGTTAACAGCTGTTCAAAGTTCTTATGCAAATAAATTATTAGATTATCTTTTGTTTAAAAAAAGAAAGGTACGTTGTTATAGATGCATACTGGAATAGCTAACTGGAATAAAATTATGACCGGAGTAAAGTTGCACTGACATCATCTTGGAAATGTTTGTTAAATAATTCTTGGATTTTTACATTTGTTCTGATTTACTCACAGTTCTTCCTCTGCTTCGAATAAACAATCATCTTAGTTAGGATATATGATGAGAAAAGAAATAGATGGATGTTACGCCTTTAAGAGTTAAGAAACTTGAAACCTTGTTTGCGCAACAATCAGTGCAGCTCAGAGCCGCCAAAGTGTCTAGACTAGCACATGATGGTAGTCAGCCAATGGCTCCATCGCTCTCCTCGGGGGCCCTGTGTGTGTGCGTATGTGTGTGTGACAGGGGGAGAAAAAAAGGAAAAAGGGAGAGAAACGGAGAAAGAGAGAGAGATCTGGGTTGCAGTTTGACCAGGTCTGAACACGGAACCAGGAGCACACACTATAAGTCCACGGATTGTTCAGTTTTTGGCCCCGGCGCACGCACAAGGATATTTTTGGATCGCAAAAAAGAGTGCGCTGGAATAGTGGAAAACAACCGGAATGGTGAATTCTGTGAGGAATTGTCTGTGGATTTAATTCGCCGAGGAGCAGCTTCATTCATGTCACCAGACCCGCTGTTGAAGAGTGGATTTGAACGTGTTTCAAAGTCCTAAAACATTTGAGAGCGTGCGACTAGTGTAGGTTTTCGCGTGGGATTTTGACAACAAATGTCTATGGTGTAGTTAAAACCCGTAGTGCATTTAAAATCTAAAAAGCATCGCACTGTAGCTCCACTTTGCAAACACCGTTCACATGTAGGCTACTTGACAGCGTTCTTCTAAAATGAATGCGTTCCTGTGTAGCCTTGCGGGTGTTTGATGTTCTCTGTTTTTTTAATGCAATATAACATTGTGCCTTCAAAACTAATGTTGTGGTTTTGCCACCGATATACGGTGCTCGGCTGTGCACGCGCTGCACGGCATTCGGCCAACATTAATGTTGCACGAGCTCAGAAATAGTTTCAAATCGCTGAGATCTGAACGTAAATAACTCATCTAGAGTTTCAAGTTGTCGTATGTTCAGGACGAAACGCTCAGGTCTTGTGCGGCGACTCTGGAGAAGCCGTTTGATTCCAGATAAAGAGGGGGGCGATGGATATGGCAAAAGCGGCGAGGGGTCTCGAGACGATCTGCTTGGCTCCAACCCAGAGAAAATTCCCAAGACGGAGTTCAGACCGATGACCCCGAGCGGGTCGCCTGGCGTGGACTATGGGGAAGTGTGTACGAGGAATCCCACTGCGAGCAGCGGTGGTGGCACCTCAGTGGGCGTCTTGGACCAAGATGGGGGTACGGTGTGTACGGTGGGAAACCCTCGGTCTGTGCAGGACAGCGATTGTAGAACAGTCACTTGCTGTTTATTTAAAGATCGGGACCATCATTCTGGGTCTAGAAGCCCGGAGCCAGGCTCGTGCCAGTTCGTGCTGAGGAACATTGGTTCTTCTCGGGACCCCGGTCCTCTTGAGAGCCAGGAGACGAAACCTCGCTCCGTCATGGAGCAGGAGCTCAAGACCGCCACCTATTCGCTATTAAAAAGGCTAAAGGAGAAAACCTTGGATACTTTGTTGGAAGCCGTGGAATCCAAAGGAGGGATGCCGAGCGACTGTGTGATGGTATCGCGGACCGAGCTGCGGTTAGGCGGCCACATGGCTCCTCCACAGCTGCTCATCTGTAAGCTTTACCGGTGGTCAGACCTGCAGCACACGGCCCAGCTTAAAGCGCTCTGTGAGTGCAAGAGCTTCGGAGCTCAGGACGGTCCGGTAGTGTGCTGCAATCCATATCATTATAGCCGACTCTGTGGGCCAGGTAAGCGAAGATCCCTAAAACCTAAACTGACTAGATTTTCCCATTATTAGGCTTTGCTTTCAACCTGCTGTTATGCCAAAGGGCTTTCCTCAGGGTTCCCCCAACAGATGCATTGAAGCTTTGTTGTTACAGTGATTCATATACTACAGAATGCCATTGATAAAATGAGTGCGATAGCAAAGAAGAATTTCGACTTGCTGTTCATTGTGAAAAGAAATGCTGTTAGTAAAATGTAAGCAATTACGTTTAGTGCTTTATATAGCTTATTAAGTAATGACAACAGTGACTTAAAAAGTAGCAATTTGCACATTGTCCACAATGTAGCAGCCCTGTACTATCCTGTTTTTATTTTCTGCTACTTCATAATTTTCCATAACAGTTGCATTGTATCCAGGAAACTATAAGTAAAATACAAGCAAAATAATTGCATATAAAATGCATGACGTTTTTAAAATGTATTTCATGCAGGTTTCTGAATTGACAAACAGTAGACTATGTGTGACCTTGATTAAATTAGGCTACTGCTTAGTTTATTAATTATCTTCTGCAACAGGGGTTATGTATTCTCCAAATTATTATCTCTCAAATAGGCTACGGTTGGGACAGTCATTTTATTTGATTTAGATAATTTCATTAAAGTCTGATCTCATGTAAACACTGGCTGTGTGGCCTTAAAGATCTAAAAATCCAAGTCCAAGCAATTTAAAGAAACGAAAGTACGTTTTCATTCCGATATTTTCCTTAGTTAAGTCATCAGCAATATCCGCTGGCTACTTTCCTCTCACAAGGCTCACAATGACCAATACATGTTAGTTTCTTAATTTCAGATGTTATTGTGATATGTTTAGTCTCAAACAACTCAAACGAGCAGATTAACTAGTTAAACCGCTCTTCACATGCTTTAAAATCCCACAGATTGATGGACTAACGTAACGATTAGAATTCCTAGCATTCATATGATAGATTGACAATCCCGTGTGGAGGACATTGGCAACCTGAGGCACTTGGCAAGCTATAAATCAGTTTTTCCATAATAAATCCTCGCATATTAAGAGAGAATTTTTAATCAAAGGCTTCAAACTGACAATTACACTCTTTGCTCAGCGTTTTATTGGAGTTTCTCAGAGCAGAGACGCTTGAGGGAGACAGCAGCCCCTCTCTCTCCCCTCTGTTCTCTGTAGAGACACACATAGCTCACAGGCGCTCATGCGTGTCCCCATGAAGATGGTATTTCTTTCATGCGATTGAACAACAGAGCCCTCTCAATCTTCAAACTTCATCAATGGTTTTGACGGGTTTTTTCAAGGTTAATTTTCACAGACGACGTTAAATAGAGAAATCCTATTGTTCAGACGTTGCCCCGTGTCTGTGAGCGCATTTAATCGCGTAAAATAGTGTTTGGCCAAACATTTCAGTTTATTTAGCAGGGGCTTACAATGAAACTTTTGTTTATGAATGTTTAGCGATAAATACTTTTATTGCTCTCTTGTAGCTTAAAATAACATTATTTTAGGATTTACTGGACAACACACGCTTCCTTTTTTCGAAGACTTATCGCTTTGAAATGATATCAGTTTCAAGTTGCGCTTTAAAAGTCACTTTTTTTTCCCAAGGAGGACCCCTCATGCTATTTAGGTGAAGGAGTGGCGGTAATATACAGTTTGCATACAACTGGCGCCAGACTGACTCGCTGTGTATCTGAGTGACTGAGTTTAGGATCCTGGCAATTACTGCCGCCACTCTTAAAGAGACAGTCCACATTATGCTTTTATTTTTTCCCCCACGACCAAAAGGCGAGGTCATTACTTGTCCAGAGACTTTTTTCCGTTGTGCCTTCGAACTTTTAATGCTTTCCTTTGTTACTAGACGAGTTTTTGCGCGTTGAAAATTCGAAAAACCTAATTATACCGGCTTATATACGTTGTTTTTGTATTAATCCATCACTGGTGTCCATGCCATTAAATGGTGAATCATCTGTAAAACCGCTTTGAGCTTTATTCAGTTTCAGAAGAATTTTGCCTTGGAAAAAAAAAAAAAATACTATTAGCCTAAATATTTGTGTTTTGTTTTGAATCCAAGGTGTTGTTGTTTTAATCTACGTTTTTTTTAAATGGCATTTGGTGTTTTGTCAGCTTACAGAAACTCAATAGAAAAATATTTAATAAAAATATTAAACTGAGCTGCTATTAGAAGATAAGTTTGTGCATTTTGAAGTAACATGCAGCACCTACCTGCATAGCAAATAACCAGACCAAGATGGAATCTGCAGATTTTCTCTGGTGATTTTGAGAAGAAATTTAGAAAAATATGTAATTCATGGTGTTAGCATGTTTAACACCATGAGTTAAAACGTGTTAACCAGATCTCAAAGCATTATGAAATCAGTAAAATAATATTAAACAACTGAATGTGCAAGAAAGGAAATGTGTGGAACTTTGTAAATGGCAGGAATTTGAATTTTGCAGAAATCGGACACTTTCTGTGCAGTTTTGTGTATACAGACAGTATCTGAAACCACAGTATGCATATTATATACATTTTCCATAGAGTTGCAGACAAGATTGTACATATCATCTACATTGTGTTTTGTCATTAATATATTGCTATTTTTGTGAGCCACAGACCCAACCTAGTCTGTCCAAATTAAATAATATATCTATATATAATTGTCATTTGTTGTTCTATTCTAATTGTAATCATACTGCTGTTATATTTTAGAGTCACCTCCTCCTCCATACTCAAGACTTTCCCCTAGCGAAGAACACAAGCCACTGGGTAAGTTTCACATACACGCTCTAATTGCTGATTAAATATGTATTTATTTAAGATGTCGTTGTAAAGGATCATGTACATGCACATTCTGAGGGAACAGATGATGTGAGATCATTTACTGACAAATTTAATAAAATAATCTGTGTAACAAAATAACCTGGCCAAAATAAGTCAGTGCCATCAGTTGTCACCCACTGGTTGAATCCCTGGCTTTATGGAGAGCCAAAGGGGAAGCAAAAAGTAGAACAACGTGAAGAATTTTAATGGTGGCAATTAGGCACAGTGACCAACTGAGAGCCAGTGGAGGCTGCAGCCAGTATCCGGCGGGCCCATTTTCAGCATGCCAATCTGGAGCCGGCCTGGGCTCGGCCCTGTCTGTTGTGAGGGTTGCTGGGGCCTGGCACTGGGCTGGGATATCCTCTCGGTACCATAGCTCAACATCGGGCACACTGTTGACAGGAGGTGGTACCATCTGGAACTGATGCTTTGGTGGTTTGCAGCCTGATAACTCATTTATTTGTTAGTAGGCTTGGCTCAATATCAACATATCAGCTGTTGAGACAGCATCAGTACCAATTAGATTTCACAATAAAAAAAATTAAAAATTAAGATTTATGTGGAAACCGTGCTTCTCTTTTTTTTTTCAGAATTTTTTAATGAATCGAAAGTTCACAAGAACAGCATTTATTTGAAATAGAAATCTTTTGTAGTACTGTAAATTAATAAAAGTATAAAAAATCTTACTGACCCCAAAGGGGAATGTAGGTATTTATATAATAGAAAACTATGGCATGTTGCTTGGTAGCTGTGCTTTTAACATTCCTAGTTCTATCATCTAATTAAAAATGGATCGAAAATGAAATTTCTAACAAACAAACTCTAACCAGATGACATCCTTTATCTCCTCAGATCTGTCAGATTCCACACTGTCTTACACTGAAACAGAGGCTGCCAGCTCGCCTAACGTCACCCAAGGGGAATTCTCAGGTGAGTTTTCTTTTTATAAAAGCTCTGAAATGTCGAATTGCTCTGTTTTAATTCGGTTTGTTTGGAGTCTTCGTATCAGCATGGCCTGTGATACCATTGTCAGACTTGTTGCTGTTTTTTCCAGTCCCGGAGAGCTCATGTGGTAACATCTTTGTTCAAACAAAGGCTACGTGCCTGTGATGGTGACCTTGCACCAGATATTTACTTTTTCCCCCCTTCTGCAAGAGAAAGCACTGAGCATGCAGAGGGTGTTTTCCTTTTTAGTTGTCATACAAATCTCATAGTTTGGCAGGAATATTCCATATTACATAGTTTTGCATCCGTTTTAAGGGCTAGGAAGGGGTTAAGTGCTCAGTAAAAGTCTAAAATGCAAAGAAAACAGCAAGGCATACCTTCCGCTGTCCTTAGTTCTGCGGGTTCCCTTGGAGTGTGTTTGAATAAATGAGCAAACTTTGCAGGTAATTTGGTTTTTATGTTGTGCTTTGCTCCTCCTCATTAAAGGCCATTAGGAGAGGAGAGAGTGCGGTGGAGATAAAGCTCTCATTGTGAGCCCAGCAGAGGTTCAGTGGGCCGTGTTGGCTGGCCATAGAGCCTGCCTCCCCTCCTCTGTTTTCTTTCAGAAATATTTGAGTGGGATCAAACTGTAATAAGATCCAAGCTCGCAGGGACACACACACACTCGAGCACACCGAGTCACGTTATACGCTCTGCACACAACGGCGCGTAACGGAACACGCACACACAAATGCACATATCAGCCTTTACGGCTCTATCTTGACCGGAGTAGGCTTTTTTCCATTGCTGTGAAAGGGCCACACTGAGAGAAAAGAGGAGAAACAGTCTTGTGTCATGGTTTGAGATGAAACACTCCCCTCTTATGGAATGAAATCAACATGCTTCTCTCATAAAACTGGAACCGCACCGTGCATGCGTAGGATCATGGCCGCAGAGACAGAAAGGCTAAGGCCTTGTTTTGCAGCGCTAGAAATAGCATTCAAAGAGAGCGGGTCAATCCGCCCCCTTTCCCAGAAGGAGCTACCTGAGCTTGTGGCTTCATGCACCCTGTCACCACCACTTCACAGGCTGGTGACACTCCTTGCGCAAACAAATGATGTTTCAAATGCTTGCTGAGATTTTTTTCTCTGGATTGGGTTCGTGTGAGCTGTGACTTGCTTGTAGGTTCATAATCGGGCCTTTTTAGCCTGCATCCAGGAGCGTTTTTAACTAGATATGTTTATTATTATCATATACTAACTTAAAAAAGTACCATATTGGTTATCGGCCGATTTATTTATTTTTTAATACATTTGATCAATGTTTTCGATATTTAATATTTAAATGTGCATGCTCATTTCCCCTATTTTTGCATTTAGATCACTTTAAAAAAAATGTTTCGTGGAAAATATTCATTTTTTAATATTGTGATGGCTAAATTCAGATGTAGAATTTAAAACTTGCTAGTTACGCATTCAAAATACATCACATGCAGTTTTTTTTTCAGTACAGCTTATAATAATTTGGTGCGAAGCATTGAATTGACAGCTCTCCAAAGAATGTCTGTTGCTGAAATTGTTAAAATTCTATAGGTGACCCTTTCCAAATCATTAAACATAAGGTATGTAGATTCGGAAAGGGTCACCTATGGAATTTCATCCCTTTCCTTTATGATACCTGTACAGCAAGAAAGAAAGGAAGTGGATCTAAAATCTAAAAGCGTTCATACATATGGCCATCCACCCACCCCGAGTCCCTTATCCCACCCCACCCACATGCAGGAACTAGTAAAGCTCTTGAAAGTGAGGCCGGGGGGCCAAAGGTGGGAGGGGGAGCAGATTGCAGCCCCCTGGGCGAGTGTAACTCCTGCTCTGAACACTCATCCACTCTGTTTGACAATAGCAACTGAACACATCTCAACGAGTCTGATGAAAACTCCCTGCTGCCCAAGGGCGAGATTTTAGAGAATTTGGCGTCTTGGTTTGAAAGACAGTCTGTGGATGCTTGAGATCTGAGGCTATTTATGTAATAGATCTTTGATGTCTTGCTGCCTCAGTGAGTTTGTTTGAACCACACTGCATTAGGATTTTGAGCTCAAATCTTCATTGAGTTTCTGTAAGCCTTTCTGCATATATTTAGCATTTTTGCGTGTTTGTGCACGGCTGTTTTTTTTCTTGCACATACTGGAGTCCGTGTGAATATTTGCGTTTCTGTGTGTTTGTGTTGGTGTCTGAGATGTCTGCGCTCCCGTGTTTGGGTACATCTCTGTCTGTTTGTGTTGTTTGTATCTGAATGTCTATAGTTCAGCGTTTCAGCCGCAGTTTCTCGTTTAAAAGCAACTGTGTTTGTCAGTTCATGTCTACACTGTGTCAACGCACAGCTATTGATTAAGTGTTCGCTATGTTTTCAAAGCATGGCCGTCGAAACATGTGGTCGTGATGTGCTACATGTGTGTCTGTAAAAATGTGTGTGCGCGCGTGTGGTTCCAGTCACATTCTGTAGCTGTGACTGGGTTGTAATGTAGCCCACCTGTTTCCTCACTCCTTGTTGTGGCCGTGTGGAGATCAGAATTATGTTCTTTGAAGTAGGTCTCATTGCTTCCTGTATAACTGCATGCATGTGAATTTGTGTTTCCTCTCTGTATTGGGGTTTTTGTGATCTTTGTGGTTCGCAAGCCCCTGTATTGGGAGGTGGTCTCCTCATCCTCTGATGCTCACTGAGAATGTCAGCATGATCGTGAGGGTGGGCACAATTTTGTCATGTGTCATGGGGTGTAATTTGAATTGAGTTGGATTTTTACTTCATACAAATAAAAAACAGATAATTGTATTGTGAAAAAATGTTTTTCCATACTGGTCCATAAAATGAAAGCCAATTTAAAATTCATATATATGCTGTCAAATGATTAATCGCATCCAAAATAAACGTTTTTGATTACATAATATATGTGTGTATTCTGTGTATATTTATTATGTATATATAAATACAAACACATGCATGTATATATTTAAGAAAAATAGGTTATGTTTATATACTAAATGTATTTATATAGAATATAAAATAAAAGAATATAAATGTATATACATTGAACATTTTCAAAATATATACATGCATGTGTTTATATTTGTATATACATAATAAATATACAAAGTACACATACATATATTATGTAAACAAAAACTTTTATTTTGGATGCGATTAATCACGATTAATCGTTTGACAGCACTAATGTGTGTGTGTGTGTGTTATATATATATATATATATATATGTACACACACACACACACACACATATAACTTTATTTTACTTTTTCTACTTTATTCTACTAAATTCTACTTTCATTTTCGAGTGCAGTTCTGCATCATATTTGCTAGTAATTCAGCAAGTGAATTGGAATTTAAAGATCTCAATTGGATTCTGAATGACGCACATCCCTGCTGCAGAGCAGTAGAATTGTTTTTCCAGTGATTATTAGTCTCTATGATGAGGGATCTGACAGATGTGGAAGGCCAGCAGGGCCGAAAAAACCAGTGGCTGTTTACAAATCATTCTCAGACCAGCCATAGATGTGCTACAGCTGAGAGATGCACCCTAATAAGCCCGCTGGAATTTGTCACCATATGTGGAAAAGGAAGCAAATCCAATGTGTTTTCACGCGTGTGCGTTCTTACTTTAAGACGTCACGATCACAGTGAGAACTTACTGTAGTTGTGTCATCACTATGAGAGAGACCCCACGTCCCACTGAGGAGCCCTGTGGTGCCATTGTGTTTTGTATGTTGTGTATATTTTTCCTTGAGAATGTAGGAAAGGCGGTCGGAGTAGGTTCATCGAGTGCTGTTTTGGCCTGAGGAGGTGGAAAGGCTCAGTCAGGTATAGAGGAATGGTTTGGTGATCTGTAATTTTACTCTGGGTTCAGTCCTGGTGCTTTGTGATGTTTACACTGCCCTCTCTGTTTTTGGGGAGTAGACCACAGCCAGGCTGGCGTCCCTATGTGCAGCCTATCGGTGCTGTATGTCTTAAAAATGGAAAGCAGTGACAGTCTCCTTCAGCTGTACTGGATTTTACCAAACTGACTCAGCACTGTGACTGTAAACCAAAGCCTCTTTTCCATCAACAGAGTGTTAGTGGTGTTGGTGTCCAATCTGGATCCTTTCTGGCTCTGCTTTGCCCATTAGATCTGGTGGTTTTAAACCATAAATAGGTAACATCAGAAGCAAGGGTGTGGGATAATATCTCCAAGTATAGTTTTTAATTTAAGACCACATAAAAACGCAAAATTTAACGGTGAAAAACTAGATCAATCCCATTATTGTCTGAATATGTGGCACGATGCTCATTCATTAATTCTAATTCCAAGACATTAATTTTTCCCCGTTTGAAATCATTTAAATCAGTTGTGTATATATATATATATGTGTGTGTGTGTGTGTGTGTGTGTGTGTGTGAAATCTGTATATATTTAAACAATTAATAAACAAACACTACAGTGTGCTATATTGGTTTGTGAGTTGGTCATGTAGAAGCACATTCAGTTATTATTGATTTCTCAGATCAACGGCAATGTGGGCAGATTCAGAGATCTACCGATCTGCACAATTTCAGTGGAAAAAGGGTATGCGTCATGAAGTATGAGAGGTGCTGAGCTGATCTAAACAGGTAGCATTGCTTTCACAAGGAGCTACTGGTTGATCATAGAAATGATAGTACAACTTCTCGTCTTTGTTTTCATAAAACTGCCGTCTTACAGGCTAGTGTGTGTTTTGTTTTGACTGATAGTCTGACACAAGCATAATCACATACTCTCCCTATCAGAAAATCACAAACAGACGTGTTTTTATGTGATAAACTGGCAGCAGTACACACATGCCAGTCTGTCTAGGTCTGATCTGACCTCATTTCTGCGGTGCATGAAAAGGGCATCTGGACGCCCAACAATTAAACAAAGTAATCGAAGCATGTGATGGTGTGCTGATTACCATTGATTTGATTGCGTCCATAGATTCTGAAAAGCCTTAAAAAGGCATGTGATGTCTTCCCCTTAGTGTATTAGCTGGCTCACAGACGCTTGGAAATATCTAGACTGAGTTTCAAATTCTTTTCTTTGTCAATGCTTAAATCTTTCATAACAGTTCTGTCATCTTTTATTTACCCTAATGTCGTTCCAAACCTGTATGATTTAATTGAACAAAACAAAAGGACAAATTTGAAAGAATGCTTATGCTGACCTTTTCTATACATTGAGATCATGACCAAGTACTGTCAAGCTCCAAAAAAGCATCATGGAAGTACCAGAAAAATTGCCAAAAAATGATGCTGTATATTCCAAGTCTTCTGAAGCCAAACGATTACTCTGTGTAACAGTTTAACATGTAAGGCAATCTTGCCTTCTCAAATTTTATTTGTACTTCTGCATATACAAACCAGTGTTGTCATTACTTAAACTTAATCTAAACCAAAATTAGAAAAGCTGCTTTAGCAATTAACTGAAAAATGTTTAGGTTTAAATACAAAAAAAAAGGAATTCAATCAATCAATCAATCAATCAATCAATAAACTTTAGAAATATTTTTATAAAAATGATAAAATCATCTAAATGGATTACTAAAAATCAAACTAAAATTAAAATATAAAAGATAATAACTATATGAATAATACTAAAATAACATTGATTCAAACTTCCCATCTCGTTCATGAAATGAGGGTGAATAAATGATGACAAAATGTTAAGTTTTGAATAAACTTTTCCTTTAAACCAGTGATCATAAGAAAGATCATAGACATTTGATATTATGTACGCAATGTGAAGACTTTAAGTACACTCTATTTTTTCCGTCACTGAGGAAACTACGAATAATGAGTTATGTAATTTTAAGAGCCTAAACAGCTCTGCATTGGGACCGTTTCAATTTGGGCTATCCTTTTCCACTCTCTTTCCTAAAAACCCATGCCAGTCCATATTACAGAAAGACAGAACAGTCCCACACACGCTGCCCTGCCGTTGTAACAGTGTTACTATGCCAGTGAAAAATGAGCCACAGTGGGGTGGACAGTGCAGGGGCCACCCTTTTGCCCTCCCCCCTCATATTCCCTCACCTCAGTATCTCTCCCTCTCTCGCTCTTTCCCTCCTTTTATCTTTTTTTTCCCCCTCTCCCTTATTCCCGTTGCCTGGCACGGGGCCTCAGGTTTCCACCGCAGCCCCAGAGCCTGCCCACACTCCCCCAGGGCCCCAAGTGCTCCAGGATACGGGATGTGGAAATAATGTGACTGGAGTACTTCCACCCTGCCTCCAGAAAATCAGGTTCTGCGGATTGTTTATTTGAGGGGAAGGAGGCCTCAGCCAAACATCCTGTTTTAAAAAGCTTGCCTGGGTTTTGTAGCGCAGGGGCTGCTCAACTACCCCTTTGACGGCAGGGGGAAGCTGAGGAATGTTGAAGAGAAGCCCAGCGGCCTGGAGGTGATAGTTGGGATGTGCGTTTGTATTTGTATGTGTATGTGAGACTACATGTGTCTGTGTGGCATTCATTTGATTTCAGTTTTTGTTTTGTTTTTTGACGGTGAGAATCATGTAAATATAACTCAGGCGGTATCGTGCCGTCATGGCTATACCATACAGCTCTCCTTGAGCATGTGTTCCGGTCTTGAATGACCGACTTCCTCTTCCCCTTGCATAACACACATAAACAAAGCAAACAAATGCTCATCAGCCAATAGCGGACAGCTGAATTATTCGCCCACCTCTATTGTATCTCACAACAGATTCAGAACAAGATATGCATATTTGTTTATGGTCATGCTGTTTATGTCTCGCTGAAACTGTATCATGTTTTTGTCTTTGTCAGTAGGTTTACATCTGTAAGTACATGCAGCTTGGCCTTCTTAATGAGGAACTGGACTTGGATTTTAGGGATATTAGATTAAATTGTATTTTTTTCTCACCACATTGTTTGACCACAGTAAATATTTCAAGATGTGAAGCATTTTGGAAAAGCAGAGATTTTGTTTCTCCAAAGACTGTGCTGTATTGTTGTGATATCAGTCACGTATTTCACAAATCAATATCAAGAATGACTATTCGAGTCACTATTGGCAGTATGATAATAGCTCTTTCTTGTAATTGAATGTGACATCAGTTTCAGCCAGGCATGTTCTTTTGGTCTAATGTGAATTTAGACCTACACATTGACAGAAAGCATCAAAATCCAGTTGCAGTATTTAAATTGTTATTTTACAGGCTTACACTGTGACATAAATCATGCTTATTTATCATCTAGTGCATGTGACAATGAATGTGTTTGTCCATTTCAAAAGAGAGAAGAGTTTGTGAAAAATTGCAGACCATTTGTACAGGTAATCATTTCCTCACTGAGCCCACCCCCACCCAGTAATGAGTGAGAGATCGAGTCTTGCAATGCGCTCTGGGAAGGCTGGGGCAGCCCATCTCTCCTCTCCCTCCACCCTGCACGCCGCTGCGCCTGCCTGCCTCCTCCAATAGAGCCATTCATTCAGTCCGGGCCACGGGGTTAGGGAAACAAATAAAGAGGCAGCCATGCCATTAAAAATGTATGGAATGTCCAACTGTTAGTTTAGTGTTTTAGCGAGCCTCCTCTCAAGGCTGTGGAAGGGGGAACAATACTCCGTTCAGTGACCGTCACCGTAAAAGCTTTTGCTTTCGGTCTCAGCTGGCCTGCGCCCAAAGGGTAGTCGGCAAAAAGGTGGCAGTAGTAGATGCAAAAGCCGGTTTTGTTTTCCAACCAGTTTAGGATCCACAGTAATAATAAATTCCTGCGCCTGGCACTGGGATGGACAAGCGGTGATTTAGGCCTGCGGTTTGATTGCCTAGCTAAAATAAAGTGAAGAATGTTTTCCCCCCTTCCTCCCCAGAGGAACATTGACAGTTGTGCAGGGACCTATGGCAGTCAGTATTTTTAAAACTGGGAGAGCCAACGCATTCCTCTGGCCTGCAGAATGCACTGTGTGGATTAACTGCAGGGGCCCATGGAGTCCGACATCCTCACGTTAACCTTCATTAAGAGAGAGACACAGAGCGTGCATGGAGAAACGGACACGATGTGTGGGGCGTAGTGGAGCGCTAGTCTTTAAATGTTTAGTTCACTCAAATTTACTCACCGTCATTCTTTCTTTGTGATTTTCAGGTGAATTCCTTTCAGTTTTGTGTATGTCTTCTAGGTGTGAGTACTTTTATGACGCAATGTTATTCTCACACTGGATACATTTGACACAAAGCATTTTTTAAAAAACGTTTTAATTGGTAATTTCTCAGTTTTGTTTTTCTGTTTCTTCCTTTCTTTTTTCTTTCTTTCCACAAGTTTGGCCAAGCAGTGATGATGTTTTCTTGTTTTAGAAACGGGTGCTACAATCAAAAGGGTTGAAGGCAGTGCACACTTGTCAGGCTAAATCATATTGGCACTGGCATATTTTCGGATTTTTCCAGAACTCTGTGAGAAGAGTTTTTTTCCCCCTTGTGTTTGCTGCTCAAAATTATGGAAATATTATTCAGACTAACCGAGCAGGATACGTATGTCTGTCAGAGGGAGCTGAGCTCACAAAGGGGGACTTCTATTATACTCTTAAAGAAGTCAAGAGATTGAGTTCAATGCCTCTTATTTGGAATTAACTTATTATATATATGTTTTCTCAATTCAATTACCATTGGCAGATGTGACATACAATTAACTTTTGACTGTTACACTCTTACAAAATATTTCACCGAGTAGTAGCCAGGTATTGCAAAATAGTCAACTTATTCTAGTGACTAAAGAAGAAGCCGTCTGTTTTTCTTAACATTTAGGAGTCCTTGATCCTCACGCTAATGACTGCAAAACAGATAAGAAAAGAGAGATAGAGATATAGCAAGAGAGACAGGCCTGGTGATCAAACTGCAATCACTCACTCTTTCACTCACTTAGCCGCAGCACATTCTCTGATGTGATTAGTGGTATGACGAAGCACACTGTACCTGTTTTAGTTTGCCCTGTTGGTCAATCTAAGCGCGGAACAAAAGACTCCCTCAGAGACACAAAACGGGATTTGTGAGCACCGGAGAGCAAGAGGAACACTAAGTTGATATGCACTAACTGGACGTATTTGCTCTGTGTCCAGAGTTTGGTCTCTCTTTCTAAATGCAATTACAGCCCTCAATGGGGAGTTCATGCCATACCTCAGTGGCCCTTATTGAGGACTTGGAAAACCCACAGCAAACAAGCCTATTCACTTCTGCTCATTGTGGGGTATTTCATGCATTTTAGTGGTATTTTGAGGTAAAAATGTCTGGGGGGAGTGTCTATTAAAGTATATGCTACTGGTGTGCCTCAAGGCTATGTCATTGGTGCTTGGCTATTTCAGTCTTTCTGTGTCTTTGTCTGTCTTGCTTTGTCTCTTTCTTACCTAACAAGCTGTTCTAAATTAAGCCTTCTAGAACTGAGTAAGTTTGTTTTAGGTAGATAATTATATCTTAATGATTTTCATGTAGATGATATTTGATACATTAATCAATATTTTTGTGTTTGTTCTTAACAGACACTGTTATGAAGTAGAATTGAAATATATATTGTAAATCCTAATAAAAATAACAGTCAAGAATGACTGTAAATCATTTAAATTTTATTTTTGTGCACTTATGAATCAACACAGTGATAAACATCAATATTTAGCCTACTTATTTAATATTTATAAAACTCTTAATATCTTTAGGAAGTAACATTAAAACTTGTTAATTTAACATTGCTCTATATATCGCCAAGCCCTAGAGCATTAAACTGTCTCTTCATCCATGTTGACAGATTTGATACCTCACAAAGTATTAGAAGTGCTCGCTTGTGCATTTTAGTGGGGGAACATAAACAATTTGCTTTGTTTTACAAAGATGTGTAGCTACCCAGCACTTGCGTGACTTCAAGCTTTTGTGACTGAAACAGAAGGCGAAGACGGCATGGCTGTCAGGATGCATTCACTTGAGTGTTTATGATCCATTGGGCCGATCAATAGCACGCCATCATCTGAGCTGAGTATGTGTCCATCACCTTGCAGATGAGCTGTATCCAAATACACAGCTTTCGCCTTAAATTAACCTGAGCTCAAGAACTGTCTCAACCGCTGGCCTGGCTCCCTGCTCTGAAACTGTACCTGCTGTGTAACATTCAGCTGCCAGAGCCCATTTCCCTTTAATGTAAGGCTAATATCTTTTATGACAGCAATATTTGCGGTGATCAAAGTCTGGATTTCTGATAAGTTACACTTAACAGATCATAATCACTTGAATAATAGATGATTTGTATTTTTTTGTATCTTTATTCCTTGAATAACAATAAGGATGACGCTGGAACCAGTTAATTTATGTTCCATGATCGTGTGTTTTTATGTTTTGCATCCTACTTATTTGGATGGGGTTTTTTTTGTGAATTTTTAAAATATGTCTTCAAATTTGTGAGACTGCTTTTGTTATAGTCTTGGCAGCGTCAGTTACAGTGGGTTGAAAATTGTAAATAATAATAAATAATTATAATAATAATAATTATTATTATTATTATAAATAATTGTATGCCGGTGTTTTTCAGCAAAATTGCTATTGCTATGCAAAAAAAATAAATAATAAAAATAAATAAATGAAAAAAATTACAAATAATTTTAAATTGTTGTAATTAGTTTTACAATAGATTTAATGAAAAAAATCTGACAAATTGTATAAGTGCAAATTTATATTAAATATAAATTAATTGTTATGCAATTAATAATTATAAAAATATATTTTTACATAAACACACATGCACATATAAGAGTATAAATATATTTATTTTTATATTTTATTTTATGTGGTTGATCCAGTGAAAATATAGGCAGAGTAATCCATATTGTTTTAAAGAGTTGGGTTTTTTTTTACAGGGTGGTGTAACTTAGTAATTATTTTTCAGGGATTTTTACTGCAAGATTTTGGAATGTCCCCGTAATAAGTGTACTGTAATTTGCTTTTGATAAAAGCGTTGACTAAATGACAGATAAGTACTTAGTGAAAGGGTTTCAGAGTGCAGAGTAATGGATATTTTCATGGCTTCTTAAATACTATGCAGTCACCTTTAATCTGCTCTTTGCACCTTAAAAGTGCTAAACATTCACACTCAAACACAAACCAATAATCTATCCCACACTCCCATGTAGAAGCAGCAGCAGTGTGAGGTTGCGAGCGAGCAGTAGATGGTCTGTATTTCTGGGAGTTTGTCTTTCACACTGCCCCGTCTGTTCTCATGGTAAAGGAATTCGGTTTGGATCCCCCAGTCCTTCTGGCTAAGTCTCACCCGTGGAGATCAGTACACAGATCTGTGGGTCTTCGCACCGTTTGACTCTGCTGTGGAAATCACGGCAGAGGCCCAGCGATCTGACCTGGGGAGACCGCATACTCGTTCATTTGTTGCTCTGGGCTCAGATGGCCCATGTGTTGAAATGTCAACACTAGTGAGTGTTAAGGAATCCAGAGAGGCAGGGCAGCAGTGAATCTGACTAGCTAAGCTGTGCTTTATATGGGTCTGAGGTGTGAATCTTACGCACATTTGACCAAGTCGTCATTAACACTATAGAGCCATAGTGAAGGGATTAAAATACACACTTGCCATTTGCAATGCACTCCGTGGATTCAGTTTATCTGCATTTTCATAAAAGATTGCATAGCCCCTTTTGGCCTAAATATAAAGCTGCAGAAGTCATTGAATAAATAATGATAACTGTGGTTGCTGCAATGAACTAATTATGAAAAATGATGTTAACAGCATATCATTTATGTCTAGTCTTGTTGTGTCACAGTTGTCTGTGTGCAGTTTGGTCTATGTGATATGAACCATAATTTGCTTTTTCGCAGTTACAGGTAGTATGTAGTATCAACCAAAAGGACATTGTTAGCAAAAAAGTGAAT
>SCHK01437209.1:0-23022 GCA_004124795.1 Poropuntius huangchuchieni | reverse complement strand
CCAGTAATGTTTTTTTCTAAGCATGTTTATAAAAATGACTTGCCTTAGTCTAAGCCCTGTCTGTGAAACTGGGCCGTATGGTATTAAGAATGTAATTTTAAGACTTTTCTAATAATTTGTTGAAAATTTATATTCGTTGTATGTATTCATGATTTTTTGTACACTGTGAAAAATGTATTTTTTAAAGTTGTAAATAAAACAAAAATTACTGGAGTGCATTTTACAAGACAGTACTATTAAATTGTTGTACTTCAAAATGTAATTTTTCATTGAACAATTTACTTGCAGTTTCTTTAGAACAGTTTTGTGACATTTACTGCCAATTTATGAGTGTGTTGGTTTTAGTGGTGTGCCTTTATGGTTACATTTACCCACAAATCATTTTCATTTCCATTTTCATTAAAGTCAGATTGTATGAATTCATACAAATTCTTCTTGTTATTTTTACTTCTTTTTTTTATAAAATGTCTAACTTTCTCATTTGTCAATTCAGAAATCTTGTGAGTCAGATCATACTAAATTTATACTAAATCAGCATCATAGTACAATATGTATGAATTCTCATGAGATTAGGTTGAATAATTAAAAATTTTGTTTACAGTAGTAATAATTGGTCAGGCCAATTAATTGATTCATATTTGGGTTCATACATGGGCAACTGAATCTGCTGTAAGAATTAAAAGTGTTGCCTTACTAATGAAAGGCAAACTTTGTCTTATAATATTTTAAAAAGGCCATTATAGAGTGTGTTTCATTTCAGAAGTTCGTGCACATCTCATTTGCTGTTATATTTTGTGTATATGTCATGCATCAGCGACAACCTTGCAACATGTATCAGTTGACTACTTCACAGCCCTTCCTGTGTTGCAGTTCGTAATTTTCTAATTGTCTTACTGTGTACCGCAAAATTGCTGTTGACTCAAGACCCTGGAACACATTTTCAATAATCAGACCACCCCATTAACATAATTAATGATGCATACACTTAAATTTTAATTACACATTGGTAGTGTATTGTTTTCTTGTTTGGGGATATTGAATGAGGGAGTGATGGATGTGTGTATTTGTAGGGGGAATGGAGTGGGTTTCCCTCCCAAGATGGCAGGGGCATATTACATCGAGTGATTTATGTACCACATCAGTCATGCCAGCATCACACACGGTCTGAAACGACTGCTGCTCTCGTGTCTCCATCAAAATCCACTCAACCCAACCCCGTCTGTAATATGACAGAAAAATAGGCCCCCGGCTCAGTTCGGTGACGAATCTGAAACACATTCAGAGGTTTACAACTTTTAAAGAAACTGTTTGAGATGTTTAACGTAAATGAAAGTAAAAAATGTGCAGGTTCATACTACAAATTTCACATTGAATAGATTAGAGCAAAAATACTTTTTTTGGTATCATGACAGTTCATAAGTACTTTGCTGAAATAGTGACTTGTATGAATTTGCACATTATTCTGTATGATGTGCCCATGTCCCGTTTTGGGAAAAAGTAGTTTTCATTCGAGTCAGATTTTATTTGATTTTATTTTTAATTATTTTTAATTTATTCCAATTCCAGTGAATTGGAAAAATTCACTCTACAGATGTTTTAACACAACACAAACGGCCAGTTTTACTGTATACAGCATCATTTCTAATTGCCGACTCTCTCTGCGTCCCTGAGACAAATGTTTGTTGGAGTGACTCAAGGTTTGTCTGCCCTCTACCTGCTGTCTGTCTCTCCCTGCCTGTCCTCTACCAGCTGTCTGTCCCTTTCTCTCCCTGTCTGTTCCATACCCGCTGTCTTGTCTGTTATCCACCCACTTCCTGTCCCTCTCTTTGTCCATCTCTGTCTTGACAGCATGTTGAGTTTCTCCTCTAGGCCCATTCCATTTAGACTAACGTCAAATCTCTCATTCACCCTCTCTTTCTCACACACACTCACTCTCTCTGACACTCACAAACTCTCTCAAGCACTTGCTCACAGTCACACACGCGGACACTCATGCAGGAGATGAGTAGATAGGTGTTGAAATATTGGCGCCATCTAGCAGTGGTGCCCCAGCAAGTCATCATCACCATGGCAACTGAGAGAATTCAAATCTGTTGAAAGCCTAAAAACCAAACCTTTGCAAAAACTGGTGGATGTACTTTGCCTGAAACCATATTTAAAAACAGTAGTTAACATGGATGAGACAATAAATGCTTTTGTCAAGCACTGAATGTAGTCTGAAGCTTTTGCTGCCCAGCGAGGGCGTCAAACTCGCCCTTCACACATGTTCCTGTCCTCCCTCAGGTGAAACTGTGCGGATAATAGACCTGCTCAAAAAATTAATAAATAATATGGCGTTGTGTAGCCCTCCAGCTGCATTAATGACAAATGTAATGCCTGGCATGACAGCAAAATTAACTGTAATGTTTGCATTAAATACATTTTAAATACAATGGGTGACATTAAGTTTTTTTTTTGCTACTGTACCTTTAAAACCACCATGTAAATGACCTCCGTTATGATTGGCTTATCTCTTTGCATTTGAAATGAGTTACAGTTACTGAGTTGTGGGTTTTCTGTCAGGTGCTCATGCTTCAGTAACAATTTCTTTCCAAAGCTGCATTACATTGTGATCAATAAAATGAATGTATTTCACAAACAGTTAAGACCAGAATAAAACAGTCAGGAACTCCTGATAAAAATAAAAGGATATGCAGAGACGCAGGTGCTACTTTTATTTCAGGAGATCAAGGAAAATTTGGTCTTTCATGATATGACCTTTAAGGCAGCGGCAGCTTTGGTCACGGATGAAGCTTTTTCTGACTTTACTGACACTTTGGCGAGTTCGATTTACCTGATGTACAGATTTCACTATTTTGTGCATGAAAATCTCCTCATGAAGAGTAATTATAAAGAAATAATTGATTTGTTGCCTCAAATAAAAGAATAAGGCAGTTTCTGATAAACAAGTCACAAAACAAACTTAAAAAAGAAACAAATTTTTATATTCTATATATATTAGCATTTTCATCATTATAAAGATTTTGGGCTTTTAGTGCCGAAGAATTTTTCTAATGAGAAATTTGTGTTGTGTTCGAGTCATGTTGGTTTGATTATGAAAGAGAAAACACTTCTTACTGTTGCCTTGTAATATGCATGCATTTTGTTCTGAAAAATGTTATTCTTCTCTCTTTTCATTCCTCAAGAAACAGGTTATGAAATCATGTGCTTTGAGAAGGTGTTCTGTTGTGGGTGCTTTGATTAGAGCCAAATCTGTGCCTTCATTCTTTGCGTAACCAGACAATCAGTTTTAACTTATTCCCTGTGAACCCTTAGTGCACTTTACATATAACACCAAATATTTTTTTTCCTTAACATATTAATTTACTGTTAGAACAGCTTAGGTTATGATGCTTATTCTTTGTTCGGCAGATACATGAGGGATGTGACCATAGTCCCCAAAACTTGTTTCTATTTATTAATCTTGAAAAAGTGAAACTGCTCCCAGGGGGACAGCAAGAATAATTGTTATACCTTCTGGTTTTTGCTCATTTTGTTAGAAAATGTTCAGCCTAAAGCACTGATATTTCATCTCAGACGTCTTTTACATGTTAGCAGTCATTACCCATGTAAATTAAATTCATAACATAGAGCTAATCGAGTCAGATACAATTAAACTAGAAGTTCATGAAGCCTGATGATTCATTATGTGTACATTTAAATTTAAAACCCCAAAGATATACTAATTAAATCAATGCATAATGGCATTAGTGAAGTTCAGTGATTTTCGTCATTCACACTTACTCTAGTACCATTCAAACGTTTAAAAGCTATAAGAAACGACTGCTTTTATTCATCATAAGCGAGAGCAAAGACATTTATAATGTTGAGAAAGATTTTTATTTCAAATAAAATTTCTATTCACCAAAAAACGATGTTATTTTAAATTGTTAAAATGAGAAGTTACGCTATAAATGTATACTGTATATTTTATTGCGTAATAGAAAACAACACAAAAACATGAATATGTTATTCTCCATTCCAGGTTGCAAAGGTCACATGACTGAAACAGATGAATACAGTGTTTTTAAACCTTATTTGATTAAGCGTTGAGTTCTGGTGTAATTTAATTAGACTGTAGATTTCCTGTTTAACAGGAAGACAGAAACTCATGATCATCTTTCTCTCTCTCTCTTTCATGTCTCCCAGCCAGTTTAATGCTTTTCCAGGGTCTTGTTTCACAATCAATACTAAACCAGTTAATTAGCTAACAGTTCATTTTTTGATCATTCAGGACTAAACCCGTTGTGCTCAGCAAACCGTTCGACCTGCACAACAGGCCTGAAAATATACTCAAAAACAGGCTCAGCGGTCCGTAGTAACACTGACACTGTGTTTACACAGGCATTAGAAGGAACAAAATCCTCCAGCCATGTTGCTGCAATCAAGTCTCTCGTGACAACTTATCGTGATGGATCGCTTGGGTCCGGGCCCAACTCTGTTCTGGCACAAGGATCACAACTCACCTCTCTTTTCCCTGAACCGCATTCAATAGCCAAACGTCTGTCTATAGCTTTAAACGAATGCGTATGCACGTGTATTTTATTTCAGCGCTGTTCAAAGTCCTGCTTTTACGAGCGTTTAGCACACAGCTGCGGCACAAGAACGGTGTCAGCTGCAGCGCAACCCCGGCTAGCATGCTAACCGCTAACGCTGTGTCGTCTTACTGTACCTCTGCAGCCATCTGCTTCTCATCAGTGCTAATCACCCAAGACTCCCATAATTCCCTGTGACGGCACATAACGACACACGAACACAGGCTGCCGGTGGAAATAATAACACCGGCCATGATGCTTAGCAGCCCAGGAAAGACCTGTTCAGGCTTCCTCTGCTTTTCTGTTTCTTCCTCAGTTCACAGTCTCTCTCCGCTCTCTCGACCTTCAGACAAATGAATGAAACCGGGGAGAAAACAGGCATGTCATGACTCTGTTATCGGCGTCCTTGGCCGATTAATCATGATGCTTGAAAAGAGTCCTACAAGTGCACGGCGAGGCAATAAATCTACATGTGGTGAGTGAGATGGTGACTCGGGCCTTGATTAGAGGGTGCCGCTGTTTGCCAGACGTGGGACGTCGACATTCTTTGGGTCAAAACCGTTCCAGCATGGAGTGACTAAAAATGCTGATATAACACATTTGAGACCTGAGCATTAAGATGAAAAGAGCAAGAAGAGAGGCAGAGCGGTGCACTTTTAAAGGCCACATCTTCTTTTATGCATCTTCCTCCATGCATTCTTGCTCTGATTCATCCTGGATCCATATGATGACCGATTCTTTGCGCACCGTCCTAAAGCTGCTGACTGGACGCCACTGTGTTCTCCGCAGTGCCGGCACAGATGGACTCTATCTAAACAGTTTACTCGCTCTGGCACTCTCTGACAAAAGCAGACACACACCTGCTGTTCCAGCCACATCAGCATGGCTCAATGCAGCTCTGCTCCAAGGCATTAAGCCCCGGGGACTCAAACCCATAGCCTTCTGAATATTAGCCCTACAAGCATTTGGCTAATCTGTATACTGAATTTGCCCTTGGGACTTAAAGGGATAGTTCATTCAAAAGTGAAAATTCTGTCATCGTTTATTAATCCTCATGTTGTTTTACATTCTTTTATCTTTGGAAACACAAAAGAAGAGATTTCGATCTCTGTGGTGTTTTGTCGATAAGAAGCATTCTTCAAAATATCTTCTTTTTGAAATATAGACGTTCTATTAGATTTCATGCTTAAAATGGTCATTTTTAACCCTGAGTTAATGTCATTTTGAGTTAACTTAGTTGGGAATTAACTGTGGGTAGAGAGATTTCAGTATTACATTTGACCACCCTGTGATGGTGTTCTTTTTTTTGCATATTTACAAGGTGAATAACATCGATTAGACAAGTACAGGACATTTTAATAACCTCTTGTCCTTCCGTGGAAATATCACCTCATAAATCTGTTCTGGTTGTCTTCTGAAACATACTCTGAAAAAAACAAGAAACTTCAAACATATCAAAGACAAAAATAGAAGGAAAACAAAGATGAGTGTTTGCTGTCACTGTTCAACATTTTAACTGTCGCCTTCAGACACTGAAACTAAACAGAGCATGAATGTTTCTGTACAAAGCACATGAATATTTAATGAGATGAGAGGCGGTTTACGATTGGTTGTCTTTTGCTAAACACCTTGCCGTTACTCATCTTTTGCTAAACAACTCTTGCACTACAGTTTTACACTATATATAACTTGTACAAAAGCATAACCCAGAGCGCAAAAAAAAAAGAAAAGAAAATGTGTATATATATATATATATATATATATACACATGCACACACACATGCACACACACACACACACACACACATATATATGTACATGTATGTATATACTAAGAACACTATATATATATATAATTATAAATTATATATGTTTTATACAATGAAAGTCAATGGTGTCCTATGTTGTTTTTGGTCAACATATTGAAGAAGGTAAGCAACATGAGAGTGAGTAAATAATGACTTTTTTTTTAATATTCAGGTTCACTATAAATGACCTGACCTAGTCAATCTATCAATCTACAGATTTTAAAATTCTATCGCATCGGCTCAGGTACTGCAAACCTGAAACCATGTGGATAAAATATTAACTGCATTAAGATTCAGGAGCCTTCCATTTTCTGGTATTGCATTTTTGCCATTTTTGACACAAATTATTCACGTAATGTCCTCTGGTGGTATATTAGACAGCTGAGAACCGTGTCCTCTGCAGGAGGACATGGGCAGATATTAAGTCAGCAGCAGTGACTCTTTCATTCCTGTTTTCCAGAAGATGGAATTTAAAATTTCAGCCACTGGCAGCAAGTTATGTTTGCTGTCTAAACCATGTAGCACTACTTCAGCAATAACAGAATGTTCAGATGCAGACATCATAGTGGCCAAAGATTGCCTGCTGAGGTCAAAGATCTGTTTTCACTTGGTCTGTTGACGCAAAGAAAGGGTCTGTTTTATATATTGCAATCCAGGCTCTTTATTGTACTTTTAAAATGTTACAGTCCACAGTAAAACAAATTGATTTCTTTATCATAAAAATTGATTTGTGCAAGCAAGGACAATGCCAAATAACACTGTGTTCTGTCAGCATCTTAAAAAGCATTCATGAATCTTTGCTGAATTTTGCTTTATGACACCAGTATAATTCACTGTCCGAAATGTGTGTGCTTAAGAATAAAGGGCTTTACGGTTTATCAAGTTACGTGTCCTTTCCATTATTCAGTATTGAATGGACCCCTTGAAATCAAATGGATTACTGCAATTTTCTTTCCCGTGCTAATGCATTGCCTATTGAAAAAGGAAGTTATGAAAAAAGACATTTATGTCGTAGACCAGCCCTACTAGAACCTTGATTTGCTAATTGGTATTGCTGGGAGGAGGGACATTTACACACACACACACACACACACACACACACACACTTGAGCATTTCAGTAAGAAGGAGATTTGAAGCATCTGAAACCTGGCTAATCGTGTAATGTAGTTCTCCATGTTTATTCTTGGCGTGTTTGATCTTATTGTGTTTCTGTTTATGCAGCTGCACACATACAGACACATGTGCATGACTCTTATCTGATTATAGACGTATGGGCTCTGGGTAGTGATGGTAATTGGTGTGTGGCCATAATTGCGTGCATGTTGAACCTGTTGTTAGGTGATAAATCGATTAATTATTTGAATGCATTTTGAGTGGAAATGCATTATCCCAGTGCACAATTTGCAGTGTTGTAATTCGATGTAGAAGAAATGTGGCCTGCTAATGAAATGCCTGTATCTCCTCAAGGTGCCCTTCAGGTGCAGTGAAAGGTTGGCTCGGGAGGAAATGTAGGCGTGTTTTATGCCCGATCAACTTTGGGTTTTCTACTGAATCCAGGATTCCTGTTGGATTTGGTGGGGATGTAATTCTTCTCAGAAAATGAATAGGGGGCATGTTTCCAAAGAGTAAAACCTCCTTTTCCTTTTTTCGCAAACCCATTGTCTCTCTTTGTACTTGGTGTGTTGTTTAAATGGTTTTGGATAAAGTGTCTGTCATTTTGGAAACCACAAATGCGAAGCTTACATCGCTGAAAAGACAAATGTGAGATATAGAAAGAAAGAAAGCATTTGGACTACTTCCACTGCTGTCAACCCTGTCTGCTTTCAGCTTAACAGAGATGGAGAACTCTCCAAGACCTGATTGATTTCTATGAACAAGCTGTTAAAAGGGTCATTCTCTGTATGCGGTGCCTTTTGGACCTCATGATGTGCTGAAAAAAAGTTGCTTGGATCAGATTTTGGATCAGGAGAAGGTTTTGTCTATTGCAGTTGCAGCTGAATTCTGGATTTTATCAGCTAATATGTTTGAAACAAGTGAAAATAGATTGAGGTTGCACCAAAATGACACAACTAGTTTTACAGCTTGAAATAAACATGTATAGCAATCAATGTAAAGCCTAAATTAGCTGTATATCTGTAGATCAGGAGCTTCTATTGAACTTTTATTAAATCCCAAGAGTCACATATTTGATTCAAATTTGATATTTGCTTCTTANATTGAACTTTTATTAAATCCCAAGAGTCACATATTTGATTCTGACTCAATTGTTTTCTCATGAGAGTTTTGTCTTAGATGGTTGGAGCATAAGAGTGGAGAAGCTGGATACGATGATAAAACATACGATCTCATATCAAACGTTCAAATCAAGTGAGACTTGTTTAATTTCCCCTAAAATGTGTCACATCTAGAAATTGATGTCATAGCTGATTAATTTAGTTATTTTTGGGTTCATTTGTTGGAGCTGTCAGTAGTACATTTACAGAGTGCAAAGCAATACTGGGGACAGGTGGAAAATAAACGGGACATAATAGGATTTATTTACACCGCATACAATTAATGACCTGGTTAGAAAAACACGATTTTTTTTTGTTTTGAGAGTACAGCACAGTCATACCTTGAAGTGAATGCTATTTATGCTAACATTATTAGCAATATTTTAAGAGTGACACTGCAGGACTGTGACTCAGAAACTCTTCTTGATGTGAATGTTTTAAGATAAACTATTCAGTTGACCTATAATCAGTTTTGAGATTTTAGAGATCCGGTGTTGAGATTTTGAGAAAGTTAAGAGATCCTGTTCAGTCTGCTCTAGTTTGTGAACTTTTTCCCCCTTCTTTTTGGAGCTGTAGTGGATCATTGCTGTCGTCATATTTGAGCCTAAATACCAAGGCATGTCGTAAATGTCTGGTTGGCTCATTCTCTTTAAAATCAGAACCAGAATTCTGTCCAGGATGGATAAATAACTCGACCCATTGTATTTGAGCCATGTTGGATGTCTCTGCTCTGATGAGGGATCCAGTTGCACATTCCAACAGGACACAAACCTCAGTTTAACACCTCTGATTAATACAGTCGGCAGTTTGATCGCTGGGGAACAGGAAGTGGTTGAGCGCTGGGGCTGGGCCGCAGCCAGAAGTAATGTATCGGGATTTGTATTCATTACAGATACACTGTGGGCTCTCCTGTCTCGTTGCCAGCATAAGAGAGATGGAGGGCCGGCCTGGTTCAGACTCACTATAAGCACAGGGAGCAAGAGGGAGCACACTACAGGAATATGAATAAGAGAGAGAAAGAGGTCCAGATTCATTTTCCTATTGTCAGCTTCAGCTTTCACTCTATCAGTATCCTGCTCACCTTTTGGAGGTGCCAAGCAGCTTTGTGGGTGTAATCTCATGTTAAACCTCTCTGCTTTCTCTCAGCAATGTACTGCTTCATTTTAAGTGTTATCTTTTATCCCTAAATCTCAGCAGTGGTCTTGTAAAATGTGATATGAGACATGTAGGTTCTGACCTCAGAGCGGTTGATGTCTCAGGCAGATGGTGCTGAGGGTCTTTGGGCCCCCTTACCTGCTATGAACACACTGGTCCTGGTTGTAAAATCATCCTAATGATGTAAATGTCTTTCCCAGCATACCCTTGGCTTGTCCTGAATATTCAACAGTTGTGGTTCATTTTCACTGTTTTAAGTCAACATTAAATCAATTTTACTCTTTGCTCTGTTTTCTTTCTCAGTAAAACTTTGTCTTATTGTGCATGATTCATTAAAAAATATCCTATATTATATTATATTAGATTAGATTATACCCTTATATATGAAGATGACTTAAAAAAATTAAATAAATAGACTAAAACGCCATTGTCAATGCCAATGTGAATGCAATGCAAACATTTTTTTTTTTTCAATTAATCTAATTTCAGCAATTAGGAGTACATCATATTTGCTGCTGAAATTAAAATATATTGTGCATTATGAATTCATACAGCTAGTTCTGGTCCACTGATTTGATTGGACGAGTGTCCCAAGAGTTTTGTTCCTATATGGTTCACAAAACCTTATCCAAAATATTTTTGTCCTCACAGCAAACTAAATAAAGTAGCTGAAAAAAAAACATATAGTTATTCAATAAAATGTAACAGAAGTATCATTTTGTCCATATTAGTCCCCATAGGACTTATTACGATACTTATTTCAATTATTTCAGTTGTTGGAGGCATAGTTGAATGTTAGCTTGCAGTCTTTTGTAAGAAAGTGGTGATGGTGAATGATTGGAGATTAGAGAATCTGTTGTTCCACTGGAAGTCAAGCTATGGAATTTTATTAAAAATTATGGGGTCAAAAACAAAAACAAAAAATGTAACATGCATAGATGAAGTGTTTATAATAAGATCATTAAGAAGCATTTAGAATGGGTGAATTTCCAGTTCACGCTGACTTTAGGTTTTATTTTATTCTAAAAATGTGGTTTGCTTCAGTCATAGATAACATTATTTAAATGTCTTATAAATGCTGCATTTAAAACGGCAGCATGTGTGAAGCAGCAGTGGCATCAAACACACAGGACTCTGGGCTCTATAGCCTGACCTAAGTTTGCTTTGCTTTTCCTGTCATTGTACCCTTAAGCAGCCCTTAGGCTTTCATCTAATGTTCTAGCTCAGAGAAATGAGGTAAGACTCTTCAGGGTCAAGAGAGAAGTCATTTCAGGCCTGGCAGAGATGAAAAATTATCAAGCTCACACTCAATTTTTTTTTTTTTTTCTGTTGTGCTTTCCTTTCACTGTTGCTTTTGACTCTGTGCCTGTCTGCGGTTTGTGTGCGAAACAGATGTCAATGATGGCGTCTCTGTGAGTCTGGCAGTCAGTTTTTATTTTATAGATGAACCTTCCTCTAAGTAGTTTTTCAAAGAACCATCTGACCCTTTCTGTGAAATAAATCCTGGAAGAACCATATCCGAGGGTTATATCAGAGGAAAGACTGCCCATAGTTTCCCCGCAAAGGCTTGAATCACCCTTTTTTATGATCAGAAATGACTAGGAGTTTTTTCCACAACCTCATTTCTCCCATTTTCATGTGACCTTTTACCTTTCCCTTCTAACACACACACACATACAAGGTGTGCAGAAGGGTCAATGCGGTCCCAAACCTTCCTCTTCGTCTTCTTGGACCCCAAAATAACTCGGCTGTTCTAATTAACGTAATTAATTTCACTTATAGCAGTTAATTATTTCAGATTGGGTGAAGAACGGAGCGCTGGAATGAAACGAGAGAACGAGAGAGGAAAAGAGAGAAGGTGGTGGTCTCAGGAGTCTGTCTAATCTTGGTTTAGGGCAGTGGAGGAAGATTAGAGCTACTCATGCACTCCTGAAGAAAAGACGTGAACCCAATTACATCTCCTGTCTTTTTTTCTGCTTCTCTCCCTATTTTAGCCCTCCAGAGTGCTGCCGTGAGCGCCTGTGTGTGATGATGACTGTTAAACTGGCTAATAACATCTCAGAACTGAAAAGAGTTTAGGTCAGCTCAACCCAGTTCCTGTTACTGTCCTGTTACAGGTGGCTAAATATGCACACTTCCCTTCTACACAGTTTGCAAGCAGCAGTGCATGTGAGCAGGATGGTGAATATCTAGTATGATTGTGATATGGTAAGCAAACTATAGGCGGACAGTTACAGGTGCCTCAGATGAGATTCAGAAGTATACAAACAGTGGATACTTTATATACTATGAGACCAAAGGTGCTAGGGAGACATCATGGTATACTGTGAGCTGGGAAGTTCTTGTCAAGTATAAAATCCCGTTCACACCAAAGCGATAACTATATTTGCAGGATAAAGTTCTGTTTATTATAAGTGCGCTGCACTTACATCGTCAACTGCTTTAAATGCTTAAACACTTTAAAGTTGGGTGCATTCTGATTGGCAGTCAATGTTTTTATCACTCATCAGCTGAGACAAATTGTTCTAAAAGTGATTCCAATAAAAACATTCCTTTGTGTTATTAACATTATAGTTGTGGTGTGGAGTTCCCCATTCTCACAGACTGAAAATGAAACCTTGTTAGAATTAGAATTAAAATATAGTTCGATTTATTGATATAGTTAGTGTTCTTGGTGTGAACGTGTCTGGGTCTTAAACCCATAAGACCTTCATTCATCTTTGTAACACAAATTAAGATATTTTTAATGAAATCCGAGAGCTTTCTGACTCTGCATAGACAGCAATGCAACTGACACATTCAAGGCCCAGAAAGATAGTAAAGACATCATTAAAATAGTCTGTGACTCGGTGATTCAACCTTAATGTTATGAAGCTAAGAAAATACTTTTGTGCACAAATAAAACAAAAATAAGGACTTTATTCAACAATCTCTTCTGTGTCAGACTTTGAAAAATAGAGTAATTATTGGGTGAACTATCCCTTTAAATAGTGTTTGTTCATCAGCACTCAAGTAACAGCACTTACCTGCATACCTACAGTGAGTCAAGAAGTTCTTCTTGACTTTACTTACAAGTATGAGTAAATTCATGTACTTTTCAGGAATTTGGAAGCTGTATTCACAAAGTCAGTGTTTGAGATTGACAGCTGTTTCACTAAAAGGTGTGACTCTGTTCATACTGCAGTAGACAAGAGCAGGATTGAATAATGTCCATTAGAGCAGGTAAACAAAGTCAGTTCTCTTGTGTAACTTGCAAGTAATGCCTGTAACATTCCGGTTGTTAAATCTGACGCCACGTGATGTATTAGCCATTTCCGTATCCAAACGCTCCTTCAGATCCCACAAGAAAAAACAATGGTGGAACCTTTCAACATTTTCTCAATCACTTCCTGCTGTACCATTGAGGGTTAAAAAAGTCTAAGCAGGGGTTCTTAACTTTGGCCCTCAAGGTCCACTTTCCTGCAAAGTTTAGCTCCAACCTTGATCAAACTCACCTGCCTGTAGCTTTCGAGTAATCCTGAAGACCTAAATCAGCTTGTTCAGGTGTGTTTGATTAGGATTGAAGCTAAACTCTGCAGGAAGTCTAAACTCTGCTTCCGAATGCTTTGTTTTCTCATTTGTTTAAGAATTATGACTGTTATTACCCTATCAACTGCAGCTTTTTCCTCTTCTCTTTCTCATTGCAAGGAAAGCTGTAAGAATGACAATTAAATCCTGACTCCAGAACAGTAGTATTTTAAAGATGATAGTGACTTATGTGTGTATATGTGCTGTTTAGTATTGATTCTTTAAGGGGTTGATTGGTAAACTAAACTGCATTAAAGGGGTTCTGCGATTTTGGACATACTGTAATCACAGTTTCACCTGGAACTTTCAGGGGCAAGAACAGGCATGTGAATTTACCCAGTCAAAACTTTTTTTATTTTTATTGCCACCTTTGCAGATCACCTCTTGCCCTTCTGAATACAGAGGGGAAAAATGTTTAGAAAAAGACAGGAAGAGGCAGGGTGCATGAGTTGGATGGGACGGATAAAGAGGAGAGAGATGGAGTGATATTGGCAGTGGAGGAAGGAGAGAGGAGAGAGAGAGAGAGCAAAGAGATGGTCTGATGAGTTATATATTATTCAGTAAGTTATACATTATTAAAGAGAGTTCATATTTAGCTGTTACACACACAGGCATAAATTAAGAGAAAAAGGGAGAAAGCACAGACGGAACGAGAGAGATGAAGATGAGATAAAGTCTTTCTGAATGTGTGCGTGTGAGGGTTTAGGAGAGGAACGCGGCTGTACGGATCAGCATTAATGCTCCGAGTTAAACGCAGCGCTAATCTGGACCATCGGGGTTTGCGCTGCGAGGCTCTTTTCGTGACGGAGATTACCGAATCCCTCCGCATACCCTGGGCCAAATTCCAGTTCAGAATTCCAGGACTCTCATTCATGTCTTGACTTTCCTTCTCGAAGCATCGAATTCCATGAAAACCAGCTGCACTTCGCTTGGATTTAAACAGGCCAGACTGCATCACGACGGAACATTTTACTCAGCGTATGAAGGCCTCATGACGGCATTGCCTATATGTGTCCAATATATATGAAGCAGTCTGTGAATGCAGATTTGTGGTTTGGGTTGGAATCAAGTTCAGTTCAGGATCGAGTGCCAATTTTCCAGTTTCCATTCCAGTTTTTGGGTCTTTTTTTTTTATTGTGAAAGCAGTAGTTCATATAAAGTCCTGTTAAGCCATGGGGCATCAAATAAACAAAAATTATAAGTATAGGGTCTAAAATGAACACTCAACAAGTGCCAAATGCGAGTAAAAAGTGGCTTTGGCTAGTAAATGCAGACTTCCTGGCCAGTTTGCTGGCAACTATTTGAAAAATGAATAAATGATTTAAACTGTAAAAACAATCTGACTCTTGCTGGTGTAAGCGATGGCCATAAATCAATTTCAAACAGTTTGTATTGTAATTGTTATCTATGAAAATGTTATCTTGCGCTTGGATGTCTTATGTCTGGGAACGCAATTGTGTGAGACAGTTATGAGAGGTGATTACCAAATAATTTTGATGACGGACTTTGGCTCAAAAATGTAAAAATTAGTAAAATTACATTTGACATGGTGTGCGATGAGGTCGGAAATCAAATCAAATCATGTACATTTCTAAGCAATCAGATCTGATTTTTATCTGGTGTAGGATAAAACAGGAAACAAATTGATTTAGAATGAATTGAACAGTGAACAATATGGCTTTCTTTTCTTTTCTCTCTTTTTCTTCTCTTTTATCGACACCAACACAAAAATGCGATGAGCAAAATCACGATGGCTTTTGTTTTTGTCCCATTGCATAGATTACTGCTCCTTACGAAAGTGTGTTTAAATTTCATGGTGGATGTGTTTGAGTCTAAGCTACAATCTCACTGCCATCTCTCTGGAATCCCTCATTCTCTGGCACCTACCCATGTGTGTGTGTTGATGACCAATATTAAACAGACATGCTTTGAACTCCATAGTGACTGATGTCTGTTTCTTAAAATAACTGGACTGTGACCTTATCTCCTGGTCCTGTTGTCTAAATGTTTGTGAGCAGTCTTGTTTCAGGACATCGGGAACGGATGGAAAGAATAGAAAACATAACGCCAAGGAAGAAAGAGAAAGGGAAGGAGGAGTTATATGATTGCTTATATAACCACACTCATTGTAGTGCAAATACCTTGTTTAACCTCATCCCAGTAAACCCATTGTAAGAAATGGAACTATTTAGTGAATGCTTGTTATTGTTTTTAGTGAAAACCTTGAGTAGTGCTTTTAGGAAGACTGCTTACAACATGACCTAACTAGACAACACAACTAGTTTCCAGCGATGAGTGATTTGCCTGTTCACACTATGACACGACACAGTTACAGCTGATCAGAACATGTTTCATGTGTAATATATAATGTGGAGCAGCATAATAAGGACACAGTGCTGTCTATATATTTGTGTGTTGGGTCTGTTAGTGCAACACTGAGAGGTTTGTGTTAAAACTGTTAAAACACATTATTTTCTGTAGCTTGTAGATAAAAGAGCAAAATGCGATTTTACCATTTTACTAGAAAAACATGGCATTACAATTTGGCAGATAAAGTGTGCTTTTAATTTTTTTTGTCTCAATTTTGTCTGGTCTGAGATACAACAATTCAATTTACTGTACTGAACAATGAACAACTGGAGAAAACCAATAATGGGTTTGGTTGTTTGGTTGTTTTTCTCAGTTTAATAAACTGTAATGTAATTAATATAATATAATATAATATAATATAATATAACAGCTTCCAAAGAATAATGGCTAAATCATCATAATTATTTTATTTTATTTTTTATTTTGACATTTCAGTCAGTTGATTTTTAGAAGCTGAATAGCTTTGTTGCTGCTGTGCACCTCTGTTATGCCGTCCCGTGTGTGTGTGTGTGTGTGTGTGTTTGTGTTGGTATCTCAGGGGTGTGTGTATCTGTCACTATTTCAGAAATGTGAGCGCTTGTATATATGTCTCAGGTGTGTGTGTGTATGCATCTATGTCTCAGGTGTATCAGTGTGTGTACGTCTCAGGTGTGTGACTGTGTGTGTCTGTATGCCTCAGGTGTGCGCGTGTGTATTAATGCTGAATGACGGCTAATTATGTGAGAACACATCCTAGGGCATGTAAACATTATGTTGGTGTTGGCGCCTAGCTTGGTTAAGGTTTTGGTCATGTTTAGGGGTGTGTGTGTGTGAGTGTGCAATGGCTGAGGGACCAGTGAAGCGTGACTGAGCAGCTTGATCTGATTGGCTGGCTTTGATCACAGTGATGTAATTGAACAGATGGTAATGGATGACACCTTCAGTGTGCCCCGCCCACTCACACCACACACACACACACACACACGGCATTCTAACACAAGCAATGCAGTAGTGTTGTGTTTTGCCTGTATCTTTCTCTAGCAGACACTCACTGACTTACTCTTTGATCTCTCTCTGTGTGTGTGTGTGTGTGTGTGTGTGATACAGAGGGACAGAAAATCGAGGTGGCCAAAGACCTGTGTGTATCTCACCATCATTATCCTGTCATTGGTTAATTTTCTTCTTTAGTAGTTGGGTCTTTTCTCACTGATTTATTTAGTTTAGCTTTGTGGCTTCGGAGAATCGTCAACATATGACTCCATTTCCCACAATTCCCTGCTGAGTCATGAACAGCGAGTATTTCGTGCTTTACAGCTCACTGCTGCATGTGTGACATCATCAAGCGATGACTCAGTGCCACATTAACCGAGCACACATAAAGTCAAAATGAAACTTTTATGATGCCCAGCTCACCCTCACTATAAAGGGCTTTGTTTCACATTTATATATTTTCATACATTAAAATTATTTATATTAATACTTCCATTAACCTCAGTTCTGGTTTCTCAGCTGGCACAGGACCTACACAGAAGTACTTGACCTCCATTCTTTTTTTTCGAGTCAATCGCCAGAATCATAAATGTCATGTGACTAATCATTCTGGAGCCTTAGGGAAATTACATACCCTTCACTATAGCGACTATCTTGAGGTGTGACGTCAAAGGCAGCAGACAGGGGAAAATCAGTCCATTCCACACTTTAAAGAGCACTCCAAAAAGATGGAAACAGCTTTCATATAATTACATTTTTGTTGTTTTTTTTCTTGTTTTTAAATATTGTATTATGTCGTCATAAATGACAACTAGTGTTGCTATTGTTAATTGCAATGAAAACTTCAAAACACTTTGTAAATTAAAATAAATTTAAAATTAAGTATTCAATGAAAAACTTAATTGAGTATTAGAAATGTTGCCTTGGCAACTTAGTGACTGAAATAAGTTTAAGATGAAGTACTAAAATTACTAAAACTGAAAAAGCTAAACAAAAAGACAAAAGCATATAACGTAATTATTGAAATCTAAACTAAAGGTGCAACTAAAATCTGAAAACGTACAAATAAAAACTAATTTAAAATATAAATTAGTACTATAATAGTTTCTATGTAGTACTGAATGGCCATCAATGGAGAAGATGCAGTTTGTTGTAGTTACAGCATCTACCAGCAGGGGCAAACAGATCCAAAACTTGACTGATACTAAAACATGACGTGTTACCTGCTTTCTCTCTCTATGCTTTTAAACAGCCCTTCATAAATATACATATCAATGTTTAGAGTGTAGCGTGTCTCAGCTGAATGAAGGAAACTTAGTTCAGCAAGATGTGTTGCAAGATCTGTTGATGCCGCCACATCCAGGTCTGTCGCTCTCTCTGTCACATCTTCTCTCTTGCGTTCTGTTACCTCCTCATCACTTTCTCCCTATGAATCTGGGTTATTCTGGCCTTGTATCTCTGCAGATGAATTTTAAAAAGGATGTTATTAATACTCTTGCGTGCGTGTGTGTGTGTCAGTGTTCTAGGGTCCACAGGGTCCCGTGTCTCTTCCTGTGTTTGGATCTTTTTGCAAATAATGTTTTTCTAGGTTTTAAGGCTTAACTCCTGCCACGCCATTAAAATATTTTCTTTATTTCTTGAATATTTGGATAAGTAATGGTTGTAATGATTCTTGATCTTTAAATAGATTTTTGCTGGCTAGCATAGAAAATAATGTCATGACAATAAGCATGTGTTTTATTTTCTGTCAACATGTGGTTCATTGTTTCTAGTGATAAAAACTGTCTAATTGCACCGTTTTGTGTTATATATATGCTGTTTCTCAGATGTGGTGTGCATGTTTTGCAGAAAAACAATATCCAGAGTGCGGTTGTGGGATATATGACAAAGTCAGTAAACTGACTGGATACTGGAAGTAATGTCTATTGGTAACATGCTTATATTCTGCTTTGTACTCTAGTTTCTTATTCATTTGCCACAATCAGTCAGAAATGTTTTATTGGCCGACCAAGCGGTTTCTGGCCAGAATGAGTTGTACTGTTGGTTCAGACTTGCTGTGCCTGTAGTCAGAGGTTTGGCTACATCATGGCTGCATCTGAAATTGCATACTCGGAGTAGGTGCTTGTTTTGAAAAAGTGATTATTTAGCAGTCATTAAAAAAGTATGTTCTATATAGTGTGTGTAGCAAGAATAGAACCTGGGCATACTACGTTTTTATGATGCCATCCTGAATAAAAAATATAAAAGATAATTGCGACTTTTTATCTTGCAATTCTTCCTTTTTTTCCCTGCCTCCACAGAAGATCAACGCCTGCTTCTACATCACTGCCTGTTTAGCCCCGCCCACCGATTCGAGCGCGTAGTAGGTTAATGACAAGGGCGGCAAACGCAAGTCTGTGCAGAAACCAAAGCATAAACTTTATTTGATCAGTAAGAACGTGGTCCTTTATTTCATTTTACAGCGTATTCGTTTACAAAAAAGGCACAATTCTACGCAGAATTGGATTCGACAGTAATGTCACACCACACAAGTGTTAGTAACTGTTTTCATTACGTGATCACTGTTGCTTGGTCTGTTATTACAGATTGTTTGATATGTACTGGGTGTTAATGCGTTTTTAACCTAAAACACCTCAGCGTCCATCTGTGAAGGATGTAGGGTGTCAAACATTCACAACTGTAAGCCAATCATAGCAGTGAGCAATCACTTTCGAGTCTACAATTCGCTACCGCCTACAGATCATTCTGATGAGGAGGGTCAAAACAGGACATAAAATCCATTTTATCCACACGAAGACGTGTTTAGCTGTATATGCATAGATTTTGTATCGCATAGGCGTTTTATCCACACGGATCTGGCGTTTTGTGAGAGTGAAACCGGTATTTTTTGAAACCGGGTCCCAGAGTGGATAAATCTGAAAATGCCGCCTTTGGGTTTTCGTGTGGACAGTGAATCCGTATATTTTCTAAAACTATGACGTAATCAGTCCACGTCTCACCCCTAGTCAGACACCGTTACGTCATGTAACAGCAACAAAAACATGAACAAACACTGAACGATTGTCTTTTTATTAACTAACATTAACGCAGATTAATAAATGTATTGTTCCATGTTTGTTTGTATACCGCGCACAAGATTTATGCGCATAGTCAAAGTCGTCTTCTCCGTTTTTTAGTGTATCTCTGTGGCAGAATTACAGCGCCACATACTGTTCTGGCATATGTACTACATCGTTTTGTGTCAGTTTGGTGGTTTCATGTGGACACAGATATTTCTTGCGATGAGGATAGGGAAAGCTCTGGCTTCTTGATGACGTAGCCTGAATTGTGATGTTTTTTATTTGTAAAAATCTTGAGAAAATTATAAGTGGACTTCAGAGAACAGTACAAAATAAGGCAGCTCATGACCCCTTTAAGCAGTACATAAAGTATTGAATGAAAAGTGTTTCTGTTGCTACATAAAACCTTCTCAGTTGTCTGTGACAAACGTTTGACAAACATTGCATCTAATCCGCTTCATCTGTGATAAAGTATGCAAACACTGCTCAAGCGTCACTGTAGAAAGCAGAAAGTGACTTCACGTCTCTTAAAGCAGCAAATCTCATTGATCAGTCGAAGTCGAAGTCGAACAATTAATTTCACCCTCTCAGCCAAACAATATCACACCCTCTTTTACAGCGTTTAACAGGTGTCTTTATCTTAGTGCTGTGACAAAATGGCCAGGCTGCGGAAGAAACCAGAGCAGAATTAAAACTAGTAGAAATCAGAGCAGTAATGTTTTATCAAATCATCCTGTGATGCTGCAGTGAAAATGCTCACACTGTACAGCTCAGAGAGAGAGAGGGAACGGGTGTATGTGTTTTTGTGTGGTGAGATGAATATATGAATGGTGATGCTGACTCATAAAACAGTATGTGAGAGAGTGTGTGTGAGTGACTGTGGTGTTAAAATACACTCATCAATGCAGTGCACTAGATTAACACATGCTGAGGTATGTGTGTGTTTGCCTAGTTGCTGGACTGAAAATGGTGACATATGGTCAAAAAACACCATATTTCGGAAACAAACTATAGTTATCTTCTGCCTAAACTCTGTTAGCCCCTCCCCTACCTCATTTAGTCCCTCCCCATTTGTTTCAACATGCTTCTTGCTCATCCAGTACATATATGTACATTGTAATGTTCACTAGTTTGAAGCTGCTAGTTAACATACAATGTGAATATTCCTTTTTTAAAGTGAAAATCTCTGAAAGAAGCCCATTGCTGATCTCAAATCAGAGGAAAAGCAGATCCCTTGGTGTCTGTGGTGATGCAGTTGCAGAATGTGATTGAATCTCAGTTCATGGATTCCAAACTGAACAGCTTTAGCGGCTGATGGCTCAAACTTTAGAACGTTTTCAGTGAGGTGCAGATTTGATCTGTGTGAATGAATGCGGGATTTGAAATTTGACACTTGTGTGAATTCAAGTTTACAGGTGTGTGTGTGTGTTTAGCTTTTTTTTGTTTGTTTGTTTCTGCTTTTGTGCATGTTCATTTGTGTCTGACAGTAAGAAACAAACTTACCTCCCAATTAGAAAAAAATGTGTCAGAGTGTCTCTCAAGAGAGTGAATCCATTGTGGGTACTTTAGAATGAGTAACTGAGATTGTTCCTTTTGAAAGTCCTTTATCCAGAGCATGGCTTTACTACGGTAATTAGAAATGGTGCTTTAGGAGAGTCCGCATGTCATCGAGAAAAGCCCACTTTGACGTCCTATAATTTAACAGGAGTTAGATAACACAGAGAACAACTCTCCAGTTCTCTTCTTACTCTCATAACATACTTTACTGAATTCTAATGACCAAAACCCAGTACTGTTTCTCCTACAGTATATAAAAGACATCTAAAGTATGTGATTTATGCACCACTAGCATAAATAAACTACATATTAAACTGGGATAGGAGAAAATATTTTATCTTAGACAAACTCACTGATGTCATTCTGACATGACATTTCAAACTAATCCAGACTTTGGCTTATTCAGTGGGCTGAACCATTTATTAAAAAGAGACGGGGGAGAGAGAAAACTTAGGGTAAAGGATGGGAGAAACTCTCGGTTCTGTGGTTTTCTACTGTGATCTCACCCTGTCTCTCATTCCTGACAAACACACACTTCAGTAGGACAGTTCTCTTTGGATTTTACGCTCTTGGACTGCAAATGGAGATGAGATACAGTCCTGCAGGGCTGCCATGTGTGATGAATACGCTGTTGCATTTGGCCAGGATTATATTGGAATGCCAATATATAAAATATGAAAGAACATTGATTGGCTTTTCACACCTGAAATTGTTTACCCAAGAGTTATTACATATAAATACCAGGGGTGTTTAATCTTGGGTTGCCAGGCTTTGAGATTTCACACTGTACATTTGTAAACCCATTTGTGGATGGATTTGGCTTATTTGCATATTTACAAGCTTAATAACATTGATTGGACAAGTACAACACGTGACAGGCACACAAACTGTTTTAATAACCGCTTGTCCATCTGGCTGTGGGCTTTGTTGTCCCTGTGGACTTCTATAAAATAAACTCTCTTAAATGACTGAAAATCTGGGTCTAGGACAAGGATAAAACAATAAAATCTTTTCTTTTTCTGGCTTTTCATATCTACCCTAAAAGGCATTAGATATAAAGTAAATGAAGGTATGATTAAAAAATTCTATTTTAAAAAAGACATCAAAAAATCTTTATTAATACAGAAGCAAACATCACATAACTCCGCTTTCTCACACTCTGTCATTCACTGTCTCCTCCTCTTCGTCTACAGGCTCCAACTATTCCAGTCCGTCGTTGGCTCCAGTCCCCAGTCTGAATGAGGACGAGCGTGTGGGGGGCGGGGGTGGGGTGCTGGGTCTTGCACCTGAACACATTCCCACCCCTGGCGCCCCCCTCAGCTGGCAGGCAGCCATCGACGCGGCACGGCAGGCCAAGCTGATGGGCACCACCGGAGCCCCGATCTCCACTGCGAGCTCCACGCAGCGCAAACGCCAGCACTACACCAAACCCAAGAAACAGGCCAGCACTGCCTCCACGCGCCCACCCCGAGCCCTTCTCTGCCTCACTCTTAAAAACCCCATCCGCAGGGCGTGCATCAGTATCGTGGAATGGAAGTATCCTTTACTGAACTCAGACCTGCTTGTTATATATATATATATACACACACTACTGTTCAGAAGTTTGAGATTGGTAACATTTTTGAATGTTACCGTTATTTTATATATATATACACATGTAATAGTATATATATATATATATATATATAT
>SCHK01437198.1:1406-22099 GCA_004124795.1 Poropuntius huangchuchieni | reverse complement strand
GCCTGCGCCTCTAGAGTTTCATGGCTGAACTATATATTTCTCAATTCATAAAGTGAAGTTTAATAAAGAACTGTGCCAGTATTCTCTACATGCATTATGTGCAATAACAATATATTATCACTAAATTTATTTCAGGTTAAATATAGCCTGAATTCATAAAACAATACAGCAAATTGAAAATTACCAATACCTGAAATTAAAATGTGGCACATGAAATTTGAAGCCCTCCACGGTATTTGTCAATTAATAGACTTGTCGATTAATTCAGTCTTGTCATTCATTTAGAAGACAGTAAATTCCTGAAATATAGTATAGTTACATGTACTTACTATAGCAATAACAGTTAATTATGTATAATTACCATAACCTAACCCTGAACTAAACTCTAACACTAATATTAAGAATAAATACATGTAGTTAATTAATTACTATAACAATGGTACCAAAGTGTAACTATTGACACTGCAAAATTATGTTCATATGCATTCACTATTACCATACTATAGACATAATTATTACATAAAAATGTATAATTATTATTGAAAATGTACACCTTATTGTTATACCGGATGTTTCTTTATTAAAAATATATAAAAAAAATCACATTTTAAAACTATAATGATCTGAACATAGAGTCAAAAATTATAAACCATTTCAATACATATTTTTTTAAAATGTGTAAACATGATGCATTTTTCTACACATTATGGCTGTGCCACTTGCAGTAGTATAATCTAGTGTCACTTCAACCAAAAAATTGGCAAGACAAAACAGTGTCATTTGTGTGTTTTTAAAATTAGTTTTAGCAAGAAAAAGGATTCAGCCATTTTATTCCAAAACTATTTCAACCGAAATTTCCACCACAGAATGAACAGTTATTTGAGATGTGCTTGGAAGGGTTAAATCACAAGGGTCTACAAACATCATTCTATCTCTCCACAGGTGGGGCTGCTCTCTTTAACTGCTGCTCCGATTCCATCAGGAGCTGTGATTCACTTCCTCCGACTATCTCATCTCAACGGTCCAGGGGTCCTCCTCATAGGACCCGAGAACGGAAAAACTCACTGAGGATTGATAAGACCAAGATTGCAGAGGAAATATGAGAATCTGCTGGTAAGGGTTTTGAAACTGAGAACTGGCTGCAGGTTCCATGAAAACTTCCTCTACAAATTAAAAAGACGATGATAGCAGCTGAGACGGTCAGTAAACAGTTTCTCCCCGACTCTTACAGAGAGACAGATGTGACTGAGGAACAGCAGCCTAGAAAGTGAGCAAAGGTGTGCTTCTCTGTGTGAAAGGTTGCCATGGATTGTTTTGATACTGAAGGATAAGAGAGGGAAAAAGAGAGAGCCAGAGAGAGGTCAGGCTGCTTTCCCAGTGAGCCTGCTCCTCTTTTTGATCATAATATCTTTTGAAGCATAGAATGTGGCATACTAGACATGACAGATAATAAGATGCCTCAGAGCAAAGAAGGACAAAGAAAGCAAACCTCCAGAGAAGAGGGGGGCTATATCTGGCCAATACGTCTGCTGTGTTCTCCACCTGCTTTCATGGGTTAGAATATTCTATAATTTAATGTGTCAGCCTTAGGGCAGTATGTTCAGCATGGGGAGCGCTTGGCTTCCAGATGGTGGCCGCCTAAAATGGCCATAATCTCTGCTACTATGATATGGAGGCAGACCACAGAATATCTCACGGCTGAGATTCTGATTTTTCGTTAAAGCTAATGGTGTTGTGTTTAAGTGTTGTGTTTATGCCAGGTCTTTTTGATAGAGAGAAAGTTGTACATTTATGTTGGTTCTATGGAAAAAAAAAAAAAAAAAAAAACATTCCACTAAGGTTCCATTTCTTAACATCAGTTAACTGTATTAGTTTACATGAACTAATACTGACACTGAAAAACATAGTTAAAGCATTTATTCATCTTAATTTATATCAACATTTAATGATACATTACTAAAATCAAAAGTTGTATTTGTTAACCCTGTAAAGCTGCTCTGAATAGACTAAATCAAAAATGCCTAAACTGAGCAAAAATATGCTTAGAATACATTGCAATACAATGACAATTGAGATATTATAATCGTGCCTCAAAATCAAGATGTAATGTACTTGAAACACACTAAAAATGTATGTATGGATAATCAAGTAAATATAAGCCCAATAATTTTTCATCTTGAAACTGAGTTTTGAGAGGTTTTAGGAATTTGTATATCTTAAGTCCTAATAATGTGACAATGAACAGTTGTATTTTTATCGACTAACAATAACTAGGGATTATAAATGTAGCAAACACATGTATTGCCCGTTGTTATGTAATGTTCCTTAATCGGCTATATTGGCAAAAGTATTGGGACACCCACTAGTAACTAATAAACAGGTCTGACTACTTTAGTAATTTCAATGAGTACAAATCTTAATGTTAAAGCATAAAACGATATTCTAGTGAATTGTGTGCTTCTAATTTTATAGCAGAAGTTTGGACAGGACCCTTTTCTATTCTAACATGGCAATGCCTCTGTGTATAAGGCAAGGTTCAAAAAGAAATGATTGATGATTCAGTCAGTGTGGAATAACTTTATTGACACAAAGTCCTAATCCCAGCTGAACATGTCTGGTGTGACTTTAAATGCAGACCTTGACCTAAAAACTCTTGTACATATGGGTACAGTCATTTTAGACACTTCCAAATCTTTTGTAACAGAGATGGAAATACAGCTTTTAAATACACAAATTGTGTTAGCATATCAGTTGCCACAGTTTTGCAAGTGCCCTTTTTTTTTGTTCTAAATAAGGGGGTGTGTCAATACTTTTGTCCATATAGTATATGCACGAGTCATTGGTATGACATAAGCTTACTGTACAAAAAAGCTCAATTTCATTGTCATTGTCAAAATCAAAAAGTGGATATCATTGCAAAAAATCCATATCCAGGCATTGACATAGCAAGCAAAGTACAAAAACTTGTATTATTAGACAGGGCTACATATTAAAAACACCAACGCGTATCGGCCCAAGCAGGCCTTTGTCACCCTGGAGCACCCATAGTCTTGCTTGTGATCACTTGACGCGCTCCTGGTCTAGATCATTTTCATTGTCATTGTGTTCAACATTCAGTATTGTCACAATGGGCAAACTCTTTTTAATGGACAGTTTTATCTTTCACATTGGAAGAGACTCCTGCTATGTAATTTAGTTAAAGTTAGCTAACTGGTTGACATGTTTATAGCTAACCTCCTGTATAATCTGGTTTAATGACAGACATTTAAAGTAAACTCTATCGCCCCCTCAGGTTTGTCACTGCCAGATAAAAGAACACACATTAAGCTTGCCTGCAGTGCGTTTGCCAAACATAATACACTCCCATCAAGAATGTTTCAAAGCAAAATTCCACAGACTACCCAAAAAGGAATCATTTTTACAGGACAGGCGAAGTATATTGAGGAACATAGTGCATAAGAGAGTGATCAAAGGATTAAAACTTTGAGCTCCCATTAGTGCAGTCATCCAGCTCAAACTCCCCAGTGTCTCATCAGACACTTGCTAGCGGCCATTTCAATAAACCTCAACGTATATTATTAAAATCACTTTTTCAGCAATAAAACCATAAGATGCTAAAAACCACCAACAATTTTCAGGGCTAGAGAATGCAGCATTTGAAATCGCCATTCTGAACTCTTCAGCAGAATCTCACTCAGGTGGCCTGACATTACAACATTCCCGGACCATCTCATTGAAGCTGGGTGTTAAGTCTGATGTCGTTATACATCACCATTTTGAAAAAAAAAAAAAAAAAGGACTGGTAATTTTTGCCAGGAAATATAGGTAATGCAAAATAGAGGTAAAATGACTGTAAAATAAATAAATAAATAAAAATAAATAAAGATTTCATTTTCAGTGTATACTATCACAGAAGCAAAAAACAAACAGTGCTAATATGCAACTGTGCTACTAAAAATTCATAATTTGAATCTTTACCTCCTTTGGGATAGTATTCATACTAAAAATGGAACAAAAGCTTGGACACGGAAAGAGAATGTTACGTCACAACTTAACAAGCAAACTGTATTGGTAAAATAAATAAATAAATGTACAGTAGAAAGAATAAAATATATATATATATACAAATTTTGAATGTTGTATGAATACTATGCAGCCAATTTTTTATAAATAACTGCATAGCATGTAGACATAGATCTCTCTTTTTGCATATTATGGTAAATCAAGAAAAAAAAATCTCATTCACTAACACTTGCATGGATTATATGCACACGAGATCTTTTCAGGCAAAAATGATGCACGTGTGTATGCATTCAAATCTGTTCTTAGCGCTATTCTAATATTAATGCATTTGAAAGTACCCGGTATTCTAAATGAGTGACCACATACCCATAGATTAGTAATTTGCATAAAACACATCCAGACCATTTCCATATCCTTTACTGTGTTTCACCAAACATATGATACTTTGCACTATCCTGAGAGCACGCACTGGAAGATCCTTGAGCATGTACAAAATTGAATCTTAACATGATTATAAGGGCATCCAGAGTATATGATATTTTCATACGTGTGGTTTCAGTTGTTCCCACAATTTTAGCAGCTTTAGCATTTTAGTTCTTGAGTACTGATGAAACATGGTTTGTTTGTGTTCGTACTTAGATTTCACACACAAATTTGTGCATATGCACAGCTAGTGAATGAGACCCAATGTTCTAGATTACCCAGAAGTAGATTAGAGCTCTTTGGCTTGTAACAACAGCAAATCAATAGCAGCTAAAGAAGCCAGCTGTGAAAGTAGAGATGAAGAACCTGAAACCCCAAAAACAAAACGATTTCAGCCACAATGGGTTTATATATACAGTATTTATGTTAGATATGGTTGTAAATGTTTGTAGTTAAAGAACATACGGTATAAGGAACCTATCTAATTTAAAGTGCAGTGTTCTTGATACTATTGAGTTCTGTGACCGTTTCTCTGTAGAGCATTATACAGAATCAATAAAGGCAGTTTATCAAACCGTCAATCACTCACACTGCCACTCAATCACTCAATACATCAGCACCTGCTAAAAGAGCATATGTGTTCAGCTCTCTGAACATCTGCTGTTCCTGTAGGAAATCTGACTGCAATGGATTACAGGCGTTGTCAGGGCCAGGATGCTTTGAAAGAGCTACATTTTTTCTCTCTCTCTCTCTCCAGTAATCTGCTCTAGCACAATAGGATGTATTTTTCTTTCAATATTTACACGTGTGTGTGGGTGGGGGGTGGATGTCAGAGTGAAACCAACACTTTTTACCTCCATAATTTGTAATAATGCTATGAAAATGAAACTGGATATTACTGAATATAAAGACAAAAAGGTTGAGCAGGACTTGATTTTGTCCTTCGGGAACTGATTGGACCATGAAAAGAGATTGAACAAAAAGGTTAGAACAAGTAAGAAGCGCATGTGACATGTTTTTTTTTAGAATAAACTGTACTGAAGAATTGTTCACAATAAGGCAAGGAATATGCAATGAAGCAAACAGAGTCAATTTTAGAAGTTTAAAACAAACAAAGCCAAACTAATATAGATAATGATGATGTTTAAATTTCTATTATAGTAGCATTTATTGAATAACAGATCATTATAGCAGAGGCGGATAGGAAAGACAAACACCAGATTACTCCTCTTTTGGCACAGAGATGGCTGAGGACTTCACTGAACTGGTTACTAATGCTGGACAATCAAAACCACACTGAGGGAACACTCTCCATGCTGTGATCTCAGAGCAAAAATATTGACTTAATAAGAGGAATTTAAGTGTCGCAGCGAACATGTTCACAGTCCTCTGGGACTGAATAAAGAAATGCAGAGTGGATCTCCCACATACAGGCGCTAAACAGTGTGCAGTCATAAAATGCTTTCAACCTTTGTCACTTCCAGCAGTCCACAGCGATAAAAGCTCTGAAACACAACCTCAATTATTAGGTCAAGTATAAAATCTTCATTCTCAAACATTTCGCTTCTCATTGCATACTTCTGATCCCCTTTGAGAGCTGAGATTTCAAATGAGGACACTCTGATAAGACAGCTCTGATAGCGCTTTCACCCTGTCATCACTATTATACAAAAAAATGTAAAAATCCACAAAATATGTGTTTCATGTGTATTATTATTCTCCATTTATCCAGTACATACTGAATTCAACATGCCAGAGCATCCGACTGGCATGAGAGTTTTAAGGTCACCTCACCAGATGTCTTTGACATGGAAAACAATATTAAAAATACTACCCTGTCATTGACCTTCCTGGTAACTCAATTAGAAAAGCTGGAATCAATAAAAAATGTAGTTGAATCAAATCAAATTAGGAAAGGATAACGTACAGTTAGCTGGTCATTATCGCAAAAATAAGCGCTGACAGGGTGATCCGGTTATGTATCATCCTGATGTGGTCCATTATATAACAGTGACTGTCTGACTGTACATTGTCCCTCTAATTATACATCTGTTTACCTTATAAACAAACAAAAAATGTGATAAAATACTGGTTTAAGTTCAAAGAAAAGAGACAAAATAGCCCATACGACATGAAACACAATGGTCCCAATTGATCCTTTTTAAAAAGTTGTCTGTAGGATTTGAAGTTACATGTGCTGCAAGCGATATGACAGGCTCAGCTCACCTTAAAGAAGGTCATTGTAGCGCCATCCTCCACCACTCCATACTCAATCTTGGTCTGCTTGGCCAGGTCATCGGCCGAGTCAATTGGAGATTCCATTCTCTCCACGGTAAGAAAGGCGGCTAAGTTGGCCGTGTAGGAGGAGATGATGATTAGGGTAAAAAACCACCAGATGCCTCCTACTATCCTGGTGGAAAGGGCTTTGGGCATGAGCTCAGATCCTAGTAAAGAGGAGCAGAGATAGCAGTCAGGGCAAAGCAGTGGTCACAATTTGAGGACCAGCACCAGATGCACAGACCCAATCCAGTCTAGACACAACAACTAGTTGCAGGGAAAGGCCTTGCCTGCTGAGAACTGGGATGACACATCTATTCTAACAGAATACGCCAAAGTCAACTGCGTTGAAGATGGGAATTAATTTATGTTTTAGGAGAATTTATGTGGTCAAATTTAATTAGATTACAGGCTCTCGGATTTGTATTAAATCATAAAGGGCTGATGATTTGCTTCCGTCTTTGAATTGCCCTACACTCTTCAATCCATTTGGCTTGTGGGTAAAAGCCAAAATGAAGAACCATTTTATGTCACAACCTACGTATATTTTTCTGTTATTCCTTAATCAAGTTGTCACCATAGGCATGCAGAGGAAATTAATTGATGGGTAAAAGTCGGGACAATAACTAGTTGTACTAGGAGGAGATGTCAGAGGACAAGAGCACAGGGAAATAACTGGCTCCTCTTCTCAAGTTCTATGAGTCAGCTGTAAGCTTTGATCTGGCACACTGAGTCCATGGCAAAACACAATGGACTGTTGAAAAGATTAGCCGTTACATGAATTACAATTGAACTGCAAACGCGAGTTCCAATCAGGCCTCAACAGACTGGTAATGCTCTAGTGACCTGTCAATCAAGTCCAGAGTTTGGATATATAACTCTAGCTCCCAGACAGCCTGAACAACCATTGAAATGGAAAGAAAGAAAGAGAGAATTACTCTTTCTATGTATATACTGGCAATTCAGTTGTTAAAGCAGATGTGTATATTTTTTCTTGATGCTAATAGACATTCTGCTCTCCCATCGGAGACAACTTTAAGTACAAACATTGTGGCTTCAACAATACGACATGTGGCTCAATCAATGGTGCGAGTTTTGGACAGGAATACCTGTTTATTCAAACAAGTAGTCGGGCAGAGAGTAGAAGGGGCAGGAGAACTGTATGTGAATCTAGAGTCGCATATTTTACACATTTCACCTTTAAACAAGACTTGGCAAAATCAATCAATAGCAGAAATGGTGCTTTGGCGCCCACAACTACTTTTATAAGAAGCAAAAATAGTGTCAGAACATTGAAAAAATATAAAAAGAAAACCATCCTCAGAAGAAAGTTGAATGCTGCCATTTCAAAGTATCACCTGGACCATTTGGTCAGGGTGACCTTATATAAACTGGTTGGGGCTGACTGTCATGTACCCAAGGTAACGTCATGACCAAGCACGCCGTCCCACAGTTTTCTGGGGGCTGACAAGCCATGGGCAAGGGAGCCTCTCTACAGTGTAGTATTACTCATTCATCATGAGACATGCAGACAGTCAACATACACAATCCCTGCCCGTTTAGCCTTCAGCCTAATGCCACATCTTCTTTTCCAAACTCACAAAGGAACCTGAACAAATGACAGTCCCAATGACACCCTATAATTATGTTGTTATGGGGTGATGCTGTTGGACAATAATTAGTTTGACAGGAAATAATAGGCCTACCTCCTTTTTTGCTATGATCCAAACACACTAGCATATGACTTTTAATGACCTCTGCTTTCTGAGGATTACTTGTTCCTAGGAAAGAGTTGCAATCAACAGTGCCAGTCGGACGGTGGGTTTCAGCAGGTGTCCTAGACACACACTGATGCACCCACATTTGCAGTCAAGCATCTAAGGCAGGGGTTCCAAATCCTGGTCCTGGAGCACGCCCAACACTGCATATTTTAAATATCTCCCTAATCAAACACATCTGATTCAAATCATTGTCTCGTTAGTAAAGATTCCAAGACACTATCTGTGTGTGCCAGATAAGAGAGATATCAAAAATATGTTGTGTTGTTGGTTCTCCAAGACTAGGATTGGGAACCACTCATTTAAGGACATCACTCATGGGTCTGGATATCACTTGTCCTTCTTGTTCAGACTTCTTCAACCATGCTCTTGGGAGCCCACCCTGCAGAGTTTAGCTCCAACCCTCATCAAGCCCAATGAACCAGCTAATCCCAGGCAGGTGTGTTGAAGCAGGTTGGAAATAAACTTTGAAAGGACAGTAGGTCTCCAGAACCTCTGCTCTAATTGGACGCTAACTGCATGTAACCCTGTAACTCTTTAGCGTGCTCTTTGATTTATTCTAAAAATTAACCAGACAAATCGCTCCACCAACTAGAACAGCTAGGCAAAAATATCTGTGAGGTTTCTTCATTTTTGACATTCAATGTAAAGACAAATATCCATGCTATCTACATTGCAAACAGCTGGTGGCTGGTATCAGCCAGTCCTCAAATACAAATCACTTTCACAATGTAGATTTTGCAAAGACTCACAATGCTAATGTTACATGGCAATCCAATCCCAACTGAACCATTCCATTTGACAAATGCAGTGCAGATTCAAACATTACCCATGCTATTTTGCAAACAAGGGCCTGGTGTCGTTCGTTACTCAACCAAATATTATTATGCTATTCTGATGCATGCAGGTTACATGTGACATTGTCCTTCAATCACCATAGGCCTTTCTCAAACTCAAACATCTGCAGTTGAGAAGATGTGGCATCAGGATTTGGCAGGGTTAGAGTTAGAAGTCAGGAATACATATGGCAGTCTTAGACACAAGACCAAGAATTTGTCTTTGTGTCATTCTGCCACTTTTTTTCACATGAAATTGGACTTACCTGCTCAGAACCCTGAAGAGCGAAGACAGTGGTGGTTATGGAAAAGTTAGCATGCAACTAACAATCCCCTGATCCTCTACCCAACACCCACCAATAAAAACTTTGAAGTCCCACACAGTCCCATTCATACCACTGGCCAGCAACCAATTTGCTTCTAGAACTACATGCACAGAGGCACCCATGCATCATATTGGGCCTGACAAGAGCAAGTTGGGACCCCCAGCAAAAGAGTGGGATGTGTGCTAAGGGGGGCAGGCAGAGGCGTCTACCTTGCTGCATGAGAGCTCCAACTCCGAACCAGAAACTATTTAGCAGAGTGAAATTGTTTTCCACCACGTCCGAGTCGGGGTTGCACGGGTGGGGGTTATACCATTCGTAGGGGCTAAACCTGTGGCAAGCAACACAGAACACACAGATACATTTTAGTCCAAATTGTGTTACATAGAAGAAAAAATGAAGGAAAGTCAGGTCTACCTATAGAGACACAAGGAGAAAAAGACAAGTTAGCATAACCATCAGTTAATTAGATATCAGTTTTTTGTAAAAAAACAAAAACAAAAAAAAAACAGAGAATCTATCTCTGTCTTTCTTAACAGATGGTTTAAATGTTTTTTTGTTTTTTAATGTAACAAATAAATATGTCAAGCTTCTGATAGTTACATGTTGGTTAGAGCTGTTTACTGTATGTTCATTTCAGTTCCTTTTTTTCTATTCCAGAAAATCCCAAATAACATATTCATATCAAAGGCAACCATAATTATGGATGTATGAGAGCAACCCACTGCAAATTAAATTAAGCTATAAAAAAAATGACCAGACATTTCTGATTTTATGATCCATGGCCCAAGTCCCAGTAGAGTTACTAGACAGAACTTTAAGGGACAGATCACAATGAAAATTGAAATGAAAATGAAATGAAAAGTCTAATATCATTTACTCACCCTTCAGATTTTTTTTTGAAGAAGAAGAAGAAGAAGAAGAATGTGGATAACCAAATAGTTGTAGGTCCTCACTGACTAATCTCATACAGGTTTATAACAACTTTGGGGTTAATACATGATGACAGACTTTTCATTTTTGGGTAAACTATCCCTTTAATAGAACAATAAGTATTAAGATGCAAAATATGCCACACACATATGCAAAAACATCCACACTGACAATTGATACTGTGTTGGGTTTTACTATCAAGATGAGAGTATAGGAATGTGTTTTATTAGAAATATTCAAGCTGTTTTCAATAAAGAATGTTTATTTAATTTGCAATATTTTCTGCTGCACAATCCTCTACATTAGTAATAATGAAGCCATTGTACTGACAACAGTTTTCTCATCTCACACATACAAAACAAATCCGTCTCCAACTACATCAAAGCACATGCTAAGTGAACTAAACTCTATAACAATGCTTTCACACACTTGATGGATTTCAATACATTTCAAAGCTACTGAGACTGAGCCTATGGATTATTTTCTCATGTATTTTATCATTTATAAGCAATTTTATCAGCGCATAACATGTACATGTTTATGTATTTATGTATTAATCACTGTACCTTATATCCTAGCATTAAAAAAATAATCTAAAGACATGCACTCAGAAAGTACATGAGACAGTGCATGTACATAAGGCCTGGAACAGACAATGAGTCTTGTACTTTATGAGTGCATTTCTTGTTTTATTCGTCAAAATGATTTTTGTTGTAAACAGCTTCAGATGTTGTCAAAATAGCTTAACTTGTAGTTAACCCAGAATATCCATTTAAAAGGATTAATTTAGATGCCCAATGCAGAAGATCTAGTCAATTCCATCATCTCCACACCCCAATCCCTCGTACTGTGCTATCTCTCTCCCACATTGAGACTTCCCATTTACTCCAGCTAAATATAAGTGACATTACATTAGTAAAGGTTGATTGGGCGACAATTAAGCATTGTGACCCAATTCTGTTTGTGCTGAAGTAGTGGAATAAAAACGCATCTACAGGCTTTTCAAGAGTTAAGCAATCAGATACCAAGGAAATTATTTGTCTCAGCTATTTTTTATTCTTTGCCAGAAGTCTAAAATGGAAACAGAAATTATTGACTTTCAGAGACTAATAGTAGAGTACACAACATTTTCTGCATGTGAGTCCATGAGCAAGATTCATCAAGTGCTGGTGCAATCATAGTTTTTTCTGTCTAAATTGATTGCTGTGCTCTTTAAATAGCTCAACTTCTGTATCAAACTAATAAAAAACAGCACTGTCAAATAAGCTTTGCTCGAAAACCTGGTGAATGGAACATATTAAAACATAAGTTTATACGTTACATACCTGTATGGATACCTTTTTATGACATGATATTAAGAGGTTAACATGCTTTCTTAGGAGATATAGGCTTCCCATATAGGCTGTAGTTAGCAAAGCAGCTAGAATAGGGCCAAAGGACAACAATCTTTGAGCTTAAAGCATTTAGATGTATTGGCTATTTGTGATGCAAGTCTGATTACATACGAACTATAATCTTGCAAAGATGCAACTGCTGCCCCAGACCTTTCATGGTAAGGGTCTTTGTGCAAGTTCACGCAATCATGTTCTGTAAAGCCAATTACTAACGGCAAATCTAACATGGATGGCTGTCATCGACTGGAGCGTGCCAGCGGAGGAGAGAGGCGACGAACAGCCTCTGTCTGCATGAGACGCGGCTTAACCTGCTGCTACGGGAAGCGTCAGTCGCCCGTTAGCTGTCAGTTTGATCCAATTATACTGACTTTCTGTTATCTCCGGTCATCTGTGCCGCAGAGGGAAAAATTTGAGCAAGGTCAACATGAAGAGATAAACGAAGGCTGAGGAAACATTGACGCCTCGGGAAAGAACAATGGTGCCGTTTCTTTTTGTTTTTTTCAGAAAGTCATTGTGCACAGGACCGATAATGCACCTGATAGCAGTCATGTCAGATCTGGAAGACTGACATATTTAAATTACGTCGCTGTTTAGCTGCGTTTAGCATCCAGAACATGGGTTGCGCTCATGTTGTGGAGCTGACGTACAATTCAATAAGGATGCTACACAAGGATGCATTGCTAATCAATGCACTGCCATAGATTTCAAAGACTGACTGCTTGTTCAGCATAGCCTTACTGGGTTTTCAGTCTTAAGAGATATCTAGTATTCCTGCAGTAATTCAGTACCAAGCATGACCTCTTTTGAATTTGAATTTTCTATAACCTAAATCTGTTTCTCCTGTGTTTTTTTTTTTTGTTTTTTTGTTTTTCAAGTCAAAAATGTTATTTAACATCACTGAGTTAACCTAAATACATTCATGTATAACATTGTGATTGTACTCAAATAAAAATGAATGAACGAATAAATAAAGCTTCTTCTAAAATATTTGGTCCCACTTTCTATTAGGTGTCTTAAAACAATATGTACTCAATAAAACAATGGATTGTTAGTTACTGTGTACCTATTGTGTTCATGTTGAATGAACATGTTGACTTATTTAAACGCCCCCACATGTCTACGTTACTGTGTGGGAAGATTTGCATAACACCGCCCAAATGTATACGCAAAGATAGTAAGCGTAACTTTTATTCTTGCTGTAGTAATATTGCCGCTGCCATGTCGTGGAGACGCTGTGTGTTTTCAAATATGGCAAGGGGCATAAAATTTCCATCACACGCTTGATGTATTCAGCCAATCACAATGCACTGGGTAGCTGGCCAATCAGAGCGTACAAACAAACAATGTTGAATTAAGTTTACATAAGCTCACCTAATTTTTATTTCTTATTTCAAGCATAAATAATTGTTAATAAACAATTTAATAATGTTTATGGTTATGACAAGAAAAAAAAAATGTAATACGAAAATGCATTTTAAAAAAATGTCTTATTGTCTTACACAGTTCTGCTTCTCAGGTAATTGCATCCTATTTTTTATTTTTTATTTTTTTATTTTTTCACTGGAAAATCAGAGAAAAATGCTCAAAATTATTACTATTATTTATTTTTTATTTATTTTTTCCACTGCCTTCTTTCCATCCTCTTCCCTCCTAGACTCAGAGTTAATTATCTAGTCAGCCCCACACAGCAGTCTGTTAAATCATCCTAAGTGCAGCCCATTTAGAAGCATATTCCACCTGGAAATGAGCGGGATCTGATAAGCACTTGCCCTGACTGGTGAAGGCATTACTCATCTTGTGAGGAGCACGTATCTTTCCTTTCTTTTCTCACTGCAGTAAGGACAATAGTTCATTAGTGATGTTTTCTAAGGCAAACATTACTACAAATATTGATTTGAACAAACTCCTAACCCTTAGAATTAAACTCTGAAGTATAACTCATCCAGCACCATTTGCTAGAGATATGAGCGATACCTTAAATCATTCTGCTCGTTGAGGAAATGTGTACTATTAATAATCTAAGCAATTCGATTTATGATTTTCGCCTGGCACACGATAAAAAAATCCTAGATTTCTCAGATCCTAGACTGACATTGAAGAAGTAACCTGAGCCTTATCCATGGACCTATGTCACAGTGGCTCTTTTAACTTGGACCAATAAGAACCCTCCTAGCAAACACCCAGAATATTCTGGCAACTACACAGCAGCTCATTAACAAGCACTAAGAACACCTTATCAACCATTCTGAACATATATTAGTATTGTAACAAAGGCATGCACTATTTATACCATAGGCAGTCAATCATAATGCCAATTATCTCTGCATATTTTCTTCAGAAAATATAAAAATCAAGTTAACATAGAATCAAAATTGACAAAATTCTTAAATGTATGTTGTATGTAAAGTCTGGTTCTGGAAAATGATCAGATTCATATTTTTTGTGTGTGTGTAAACTGAATATGAATACAGTGACAAAAAACCCCAAAAAGGTACAAAAGCTGTCACTGGAACAATACCCTTTGGAAAGCACTTAATATTTACTTATGAAAGGTGCATTTTTGTGACTTGAAGGTATATATTTCTATATGTCTAAGTTGTACATATTAGTATCTAAATAGTACATATTTGTACCTTTTGAAAATGTATCATCTCAGTGATAGCTTTTGTGAGAGTGTGGCATCTAAACCTAAAAAAAGGTTTTTTGTGTATTAAAAACTTAAAGATGTAGGATACCGATATATATGAAACTTTGTAAGTTCATATAATACTGAATTAATAGATAAGTTCATCTGAAACGGCTTTTCAACATATTTTCATGCTTCGTGCATCTCGTTTATTTTCCACATTGCTTATCTATTGTGGTAACGCCCACTGTTCACAATCCAATCAGTTTCCAGTGGATAAAATCTGGTCCAGAATGACATTTTCTCATATTTGTTTCAAAACTGGTTGCAAATTTTAATCTATGAATAAGATATAATAAACATGCAAGATATATTTCTACTATATGGAATAGTGAGATAAGCTTGCCTTTGATAGGAATATGGTTTCACACGTATCACATTCACAATCAGATAAACTAAAAAAAGACTGATTTATTTGAAGCATTAAAATCAGACGCAGCATTTGAGTATTGCATCAGCTGCACGATTTACAGCATCAAGGCAACGCTTGTTTTACAGCAAGAACCAGTGTCATAAGCAAGTGTAACTCATTTACAATTGAGACTTCCTCAGCTGTTTCATCACCTGCTTTCGCAGAAAAGAGAAGAAACTTTGTAAGGAGAGGAAAACAACAGAAACAAAAACAACTGCATTACAGATTCTGAGAAGAGGATAAATATTTGACTTTCATACTGTGCCCAGAAGGAAGGTTTCTAAATACTGCATGGTGAGAATAAGCCTTAGGAAACCCTCCACCAGTCCCCATTATGTCACCCTGTGATCTCTTTCTCTCTCGCTCCGTCTTTCGCTCTCACACGCAGACATGTTTGCTGCATATATCGCTTTATAGTGCACATACAAAAGCAGTTGCACATGCACACATAAAGAAATGTGTACAAAGAGACAAACACATAAACACAGTAATATTATCTTGTGTAATATTAGGTCTTGTCTGCTGTGTGTTTCTGTTAAAGCATGCTGTTTAATTGTGTACTTGTTGTTTGTGCTCTAGTTGAGAATTGGAAAGGTGAACACTTACCCAGCATTAACATTAGTGCAGTTAAAAGGTGAAAGGTGCATATTCTGAACCAACTTAGATGACAGTTGTAGCTTGTTAGAAACTTGTGTGATCATATTGCCAGTAACATTTATAAAGCACAAGTGCATTAACCATAAAACTCTTGGGTTAGACCAGTTGAATGCGGTCAACCCAAGAGTTTTAGGGTTAAAATAAGGACTTTTCTTTGGATTTCTCCCCACCATGCTTCCAGTGAAGACCAATGGAAAGTACCAATGCGTTTAAAATCGGTGATCTCAGTGATTTATTCAAAGAATGTGCTACAGCATAGATTTAAAGGAACATTCTGGGTCTCTAATAAATATAAATAAAGCTATCAATAAAGATAATGTCAGTGGATAAGTTGGATAGTTATGTGCATGTTTCATTGCTCCTTTTTTCCTATTTTAATCAGAATGGCACAACTAAACCTTCCTTCTTATACAATTTCGTTGAAGAAGGCAACTGACATTTGTACATCCTCCATATAGAGAGATGTATAGTATGCAGTTTTTGACTACTGTGTGCAAAAAAAAAAAAAAAAAGAAAAGAAAAGAAAAGAAAAGAAAAGAAAAAAAGAAAGACATCATACGTCTGTCAGTTTGGAAGCAATGAGAAAAAATATGAACTGACAGATGTCAGTGTTGTGCTGTAAAATACTGAGCCTTATCAGGTATAAAGGAATCCATCTGATATCTATGAATATATATATATGAAAAGGTACGTTTCCTATACACAGTTCTGCTAACTGCTGCTTGCAGCTATATTTTTGTTTGTCTTTACAAACTGAGTTACGAGTCGAAATTATTTTCTAATGAACACATTAACTTGCACTTAACCGAGAATTTCCTTTAATTAAGGGACAATTAGTCAGTAATGTCTACTTACTAAAAACAATGAAGTGTGATATCCATGAACTAAGTCCTAAAAATTACTTTATTTTCCAACTAAATTTGACCTAATTTAAACAGTGAAGCTTTAGGATCAGTGGTATTTACTACAGTATCTGGGGTTTAATTCTTAAGTCTCCAAACAAGAGCTTATAATTCAAGCAGTATTTCAGATGTTAACCGCTACCCAAGGATTTCAAAGCTGTTAGTGTATTTAACCAACTGTTAAATAATTTTGATTGTTACCAATTTTGGAAAATGTGAATATACATTTTTGTAGCATTAGATATCATAGAATCTCAGTTTCCCAAAGGATATATGAAGCAGGATGTGGAAAAACCCAATCAGAAAAGAAAGGTATACAAAATAGACACAGTAGGGACAGCGAGGGATGGGGGAGGTTACGTTTCACACCAGAAAATGCCTCAATCTCACTCTCACACACGCTCGAACACTCCCACATACCTATTTTCTGTCTTTCACACACATACTCTCTTGAAACTGTGATTTTGCATCTTTGCTTTTATGGTTTGTGCTATTGTGCATTATCTGATGAGAGGCACATACTGTAGCTCCTCTGCGTCAAGACAAGAAGACCAAAGCAACCCTTATAGCTCCTCTCTAGTGTGTTTGCTATGTGTGTGTGCTTCTTTCTCTCCTTTTCTCTTTTAACTCTTAGTTATCTCCCGTTCACACCTGCAGGTATTTCATATTTCTATAATTTTCCCAGGAAACGACTTAGCTGAACCTCGTGACGTTTCATCATGTAAATACTGCAAGAGTGGCATTCGGGATTCTTAAAGTAATAGTTAGCCAAAGTCAGGAGTGTCCAAACATGTTCCTGGAGATCTACTGTCCTGCAGAGTTGAGCTCCAACCCTAATTAAACACATCTGAAGCAGATGATCAAGGTCTGGCTCATTAGAAACGTCCAGGCAAGTGTACTGGAGCTGGCTGGAGCTAAACTCTGCAGGACGGTGGCCCTCCAGGAGCAGGACTGGACTGTTAAGACATAATTTACTCATACTCGTTTTGGTACCTGTCCATTGAAGATTAAAGAAGCAGTTTTATTTTTTCTCCAACTAAAAGGAATGGAGATTACAAAAAGGCAACATAAGAGCATTATAGTATATCCATATGACACTTTTTTTAATCTTGACAGGCTCATTTGCTTTAAAATATTGACCTTATGTGTTCTAATGGAAAAAGGTCAGATTTGCAACAATTATGAGTTTGTTAGAATTGTTATTTTTGTTCCTTTAAGGCCACTAAAGTTAAGTCTAAGAGTGAACTGCTTCAGTTAGCATAAAATGTTAATGAGATGAGGTTATGATGTGGGGTTATGTCTATATATGTGGCTGGTATGTTACCTGGCTATGACAAACAGCACACAACTGACACCCAAGTAAGCGAGCAGAATATACATCCAGATGTCGGGGGACAGGGGGTTGAGAAAGGAGAACACCCCTGGGTTGGTGCCGTTGGGTTTGCGGTACAGTATACTTATCCCCAGCGTCATGAAGGGTTTGGAAAAGTCGATGACCTTCTCCCGCACGTACGTGATGGCCAGGGGCGCCACTGCAAGATCAGCTTTCTGCCAACAAATAACGCACAGGGAAAAGAGCGATAGGCTGTAAATCAGGGCGAGCAGAAGCATTTAGAGGAAATCAAATTAAGAAAACAGGGCTTTTACACATCACACACTCTGCCCCACAGCGTTTAAGAGGAAATTTAAAGCCCTCTCGTGGACTCGCGCTCTCTCTCTTGATTTACCTGCTACTGTTTCAGCACTTACTAAAGCCTCTCATGATTTACTGGGTCTAAGGGACCGGAGGAGCGCTGAACCGAATCCACTCTCTCAGCTACCCAACTAGACTAAAAAATGAAAATAGCAGTTATGAAAAAGGGAAAATGAAGGGGGTTAAAGGTTTTACACAGGTCTGACGCTGTTGGCTCTCTGTCAGAAGCAGAAATAGCCTGTGTATTTTAGCATATGTTTTCAGAGCCAGTTTGACCTTAAGTTTTTAGTCCTGTTCTAAAAGTTTTGTAACAAATAAAAGGTGCATTCTTTGGTCATTTTTGTTAATGTATAAGAAAATATCTTGAAATGCACACTGATTTCCAAAAAGTGGAATGAAAAAATTTAGTGGAGCTGACAGAATTGGACTCATTTGTGCATTCTGCTTGTTTCATTAATGACCATCCAACCTGATCTCTTAAGAGAATGTAATTATTTTACATTTTGACAAATTGGTGGTGAACTGAATTTTGTTTTTGTTTTTTTGTGACTAAAATGTGATGTAAATTTTACTTTTTGATGAATTAGTGGTGAATTTGTTTGATTTCATTTGTATAAGTGACATTATTTAACATTTTGACTAATTGGTGATTACATTAAATTTTACGTAACTATTTTATGTTTTGAAAAATTAATGGTAAATTTGTGTGATTTCATTGGTACAAAAATGTTGGTACAAATTAGTGGTAATTTTGTATTATCTGTATGAAAAAGTCACTATTTTACTTTTGGATTAATTAGTGGTAAATGTTTTTGATTTCATTTGAATAAAAATGACATTATTTTTCATTTTGACTAACTGGTGAGTGCGTTCAATTTTACATAACTATTTTACGTTTTGATAAATTGTCGCTATTTTATGTTTGACAAATTGGTGGTGATTTTGTATTAAATCATCTGTACGAAGATGTCACTATTTTACATTTTAAAGAATTAGTGGTGAATTTATATATTCATACTGAAATTTTAGAAAAAAAGACAAGAAGGTCCACCTTTAAACCTCACTGTCACTGGGGAATAGACAGATTGTTTGTAATACGAACAAATGAAACCAATTTGTCAAAATGTAAAATAGCTAATAATTGCTATGAGACTGTGTAGGACCATTTCCTTGCCAATATCTGTTTATTTTCTTGTTACACCTAAGTTTTTGGGGTAAAGGTTAACAAATAATTTTCATTACGTAAACAGTTTACTTCCTGGAAAGAAAAAAAAATAATAATAATGTGCATTTTTAAAATCCAATGTATATACTATTAATATTACTGAAAATCTCTCACTTTCCTATAATTAGCCATTTAGGCCAATGCTGTGTATACACTTCTAGCAAGCAACATCATACACCATGAACTAGATCACTTTCATTGTAATCAAGAAAGTTGTCTATATTTAAAGTCACTGCATGCAAACTATGGGGGGGGGGGGTATGGGGGGGGAAATGAGACACTACAAATTGGGGGGGAAAAAAAAAAAAAACCTTGCAAGCCAAGCATTTTAAGGCATAATAGGAACACTCCCAATGCAAATAATATTGCAAACGGTAGGCACTATAATTATGCTGATCATTTTAGCCTAAACAAATTGCAGTCTATGTAGAGCGTTCCAGATCAGTCACTTAAGAGGTTCCATTTCCATTGGCTGCTGCCTCGGAAGGCAGATAATGACGCTCTAGGCAACCGCCTTGTTTGCTTATGCATAGGAAAGGCCCTGCCTACACAAACGCTACTCAACATGCCCTCAAATTATTTTTTTGTGGCTTGCGTTATGTTGTCATCATTGTGACAACCGCAGCTGCAATAATCAAAACCATGTCTTCTTAGCATATCAGTGAGGAGTGTGACTGTATATATCATGTAAGGGCTGAAATGTGTCAACTGGTAGAGATTCTGCTGTACTGTTTATACCACTGTATATTCTCAGCAAACTGCAAGCAGAAAACTACTGCATATAGTCTGTTCTGCTTCCACTACAGGCAGCTTAATTGTTTATAATGAGATAAATTGAGATGTGATGTTTCACTCGTGTCCAGTGTAAACATGCCATAACAAATTGTTTACAGATGTCAAGCAAGAATGCAGCTTTTCACAGGTGTTTTTCACAGATGTTCAAACGTTTTCGGGGTCAGTAAGATTTTTGGTAACACTCTATTTTCAAGGCCAAATTCTCACAATTAATTAGTTTTTCATTAGCATGCATATTGGCTAATTAGCATATTGGCTGTTTATTAATACTTATAAAACACATATTAATGCCTTATTATGTATGATACTATTTTAAATCCCTTTATTCAACCCCAT
>SCHK01437175.1:9728-34102 GCA_004124795.1 Poropuntius huangchuchieni | reverse complement strand
ACTCTGATTAACCCTCAAATAAATTACCATGTTAGAGGAACGTCAGCCCTTCAATTATTCACAAGAAAATATGACAAATGGCATCATTCTCTTAAAAGGTTAGTTGACCCAAAAATAAAAATGCTGTCATTATTTACTCAATTTATGCTTTTATTAATTTTACTGATGTCTCAATGCCTTTATGATGTTTTAGTATCTTCTGCTTTTTAGTTACCTGTATCCAACGGAAGGACAGAAACCTTACAGACTTCATTAAAAATATATCAATTGGCCCAATTGAATTTCTGCAAATGTAATTTTTTTCAATTGTGGCAACAGTTGTGCAGGGCAGTGCAGAAATTCAATTGGGCCAATGGAAAAATGTAAATGTTACCAGTCACTAGAAAATTTTGAGTTTTGAGGTCTGAAATTTTTTACAGTGTTTGTATTACAAAGATTAACCAAAGTCTTTATGAGTTTGGAATGATACGACGGTGACTAAATGATGACAGGATTTTCAATTTTTGATAACTTAGATAGACATGTCATCTTGAAATTCAATACTGCTGTAGCATTTAGAAAGAGCAAAAGCATGATACTGTACCCTCAACATTTCTATAAACTTCCTGAAAAACAAGCACTTGGGATCCTGACACTCATACAGGGATGTTGTCTTCTAAGTATAGCACAGCTAGAATAGACTCAGCTCAGTTCAGAGGGTCAACCAATTCACAGTGTATATGTATATGTGTGTCTGGCCCTGGGCCCACTGAACCAATATAAGTTTATCTTACAAATAGGAAGTCCAGCTTCTGGGTCAATAGCAACGTTCCTGTCTCTAAGGATGAAAACCGGGAAAAACACCAGTTCCTCACACCCACACAAAAACGTCCACTGCACAGGGGACTTCCATTACGCTTTCCATTATACATGAAATCCCACAAAGATTTGACAATTACTAAGTAAATGGAGGGTAACTTGTGAAAACAAAAATGCTACTTTTGTGGAAGCAGCACATTACAGTCCTGTTCAGCATGTACATACTTATTATAGTAATTACAATAATAACTAAGTTATAACTCTAAAGCTAACCATAACCCACCTTATATAAGTGATTTTGAACTAGACTATGCTCATTCTTGCTTCTGTATGCAATTATCGTTTATTAGTATGGTTATGATGATGAAAGAACGCCCCCTGCTGTTATTAAACCAAATATATAACCAAAAATATGAAATGGGAACTTAATCTGTAATACAGACGCGAGTCTTCCGAGGATAATGAAAGGACGCCCTCTGCTGATATTAATAAAAATGTAAAAATAATATATTTCGTAATAAAAGCATTAGAGCTATAAATGATTACACGTTCGGAATCTGTGGTGTTATTTAATATCAAAAAACAAAGAACTACAAATAATTCACTTTATCTTGAGTACCGTTTAGGTTTTGTAAAGTTTTAGGACATTTACTAGTAGATTGTGTAAATAACATGGTATATGAATACGTATATATTTGCATATATATGCAAAAGATGTATCATTTAATGATTAGTCATTATTCATTTGTGCGATTTAGAAGAGTACACTGACTTAAAAATTCAGTTATTGTGACAAGAAAAAATAATCTGGTCTGCAGAATTAGTCTGCATTAGAATTGATGTATGTAGCAGAACCCTGCTGAAAAAAACAATAGAACCCTGCCCAAAACACGTTATAAAATGTAATGGATTTAATGGTTATAATGGGAATTGTATTGGTTTTAATAGAAACTATAATGGTGTATGTGATGGATTCTATTGGTGGGATGTTAAATCCTATTGGAAAAGGCCCAAAACACACTACAAAAAGGAATTTTGTAATGGTTTTACTTGAAAAAGCTAATGGATCATAATGGTATTTTAATGGAAACCATTTGAATTTGTGTGATGGTTTAATTGGGCTTCTACTGTTTGTTTTTTTTAGCAGGGAATCTGGACCTTTTAGACACTGTTTTGATGTTTTGTGTGCCTGTTAAACCAGCTCACTCAAAGCCCTGCCATTAAGACTAATAAATAGTGTTGCGAACGTTAATGATAAAAGTATTTGGGAGTTTTGGACTTGGATTCAGACGCCCTTTTGAGCTCGTTTCTATCTGGTTAAAGTGCTCTGCTAACAGCTGTGAAGGGGGAAGGCCATGACCTCATGGAAATGAACTGCACAAAGGGAGGATACAAATGTACCTCTCATTCTTCTCAATGTTACCGCGAAAACATTCCGTGGACGTCTCTGCCAGCAGCCTGGGGAAAATTGGAACTACTTGTCTTAAAACAAAAACATGCAGAAAAGGAGGAGAAAGTAGCTATAGAGAGAATGAGAAAGCTATACCTTTAGACAAGGGTCTGTTTCGTTTAAACAAAGTTCAAGCTTTGTCGGTAAAATGAGGATTGTTAACTGCATGAGGTAACCAAACACAAATCATGGATTCTGGCTTTCTATAAATATACAATTTGTATTGTAAGGCTTAGTCATATTAGCGAAACTGGCAAAGAACCTCTATTGTCAATACCAAATAATTACCGCTTACTCAGACGTCACTTCCAAAATAAACATCTTTCTCTTAGTCAACAAAGTGAATGTGACCATAATGAATCTGCGTGTGGAAAATTTCCAGTCTGAATAATTTGTTCTTAAATAAGATGCAGACTACGTTTTAAATCTTAAAAGTCCTCTAGACCACATTCATTGCAGTTGTAATGAAAAGAATGAACTGTACATTCTTCAGAAATCTCCATTTGTGTTCCACAGAACAAACCAGAGTAAAAGCCCATTCACACCAAGATATACTTTTAAAACCATTCTAAATTTGAAAGAATAGCAGAGTCCATACCACAACTAGGTCTATAACGGCACAGAGGAACGATATTGTCGGAATCTCTTTCAGAACGTTTTTTGTTTCCGAGCTGATGAATGCTATAACAAGAAAACATCGACAGCCAATCAGAATCCACACAACTTTAAAGAGCTCGAGCATTTTTGCTGACGACATAACTGCAGCACGTGTTTAGAATAAACACAACATGTTTGTGCGCCGGTGTGATGCTAATATAGTTAACTTATCTTAAGTTATCGTTCTTGGTGTGGCGAGCCTTATTATACACGTTTGGAACAACTTGAGAGTGAATAAATTATTACAGCATTTCCTGTTAAAGTGTTGAAGTATTGCTTTAAATGCACCATGAAACCTGAAACCACAGCTCACAGTTTCCCAGCAGCACAAATGGCTTTTCCTTGTAACATTTACTGACGAATTAGGTAATTATGAGAGTCATTTTTTATTGAAGTCATATTCCAGAGACGTGTTGGAAAGTATTTATTGTGCTTTTTCACAAAATATAGTCTGCCACCAGAATAAACATTTTCAGTAAAAACAGCAGAAGGTTTTATTTTTCAGTATTTTCATTTTTTTTATTATTCAATATTTCCAAAGAAGTAATATGTTTCATTAATGACTTTCAAATTTGAATTACTTGCATGGAAATACTCCAGTAATTTTATTCTGTATGACTACATGTGCTTAGAACGTAAAAATCTGTGCAATGCTGATCATATCTGACTCTAATGAAAATTATTGCAAGTGAAGGCCAATCAAAGGCCTTTGTCTTACCCATAAGTATTTTTCTAATTCATGAAACCTGCATGAGACAGACAGAAAGTTATTTGCAGTGTGCTTTAAATCTATGCAAAAACAGCAGAGTTTTTCCAGTCTGAGTACACTAGAAAACCAGTGAAAGTGCTGTCTGTCTTCGAACTGGAGTAAAAGCCAGTGTACTCGCTCAGGGCCATCTGCACCCACACCTGATCTCCTGGAATCAGGTGCGTTAGTGTTCCTCCAGACAGCGAGGCTGGTTTGGACCAGTTCCCAAAGATCTGAAAGTAGGAGGCCACGGTGTTTCCGTTCTTTATAAGGTCAAACTGCAAGCTGGAGCGGTACACTGTGGCGTGAACAGCGAAGTAGTAGACGCCCGGCACTCTGCATGTGAATTTTCCCGTCTCGGGATTGTAATCCCCCTGCTCGTTCAGAATGATTTTGTCGAAACGCACCGCGTCCCCTACCGCCAATGGGCTTGTGCGGGACTCAGACAGTTTGGCGCTAAAAGCTGATTTGGGGGCCACCGCACACTCGCCCGGGCTTCCTCTCTCTCCCTTTTCTCCTAGATCTCCTCGGTCTCCCGTAAGGCCCCTCACGCCTGACTGACCTGTGATAAGAATCATAGGATTTTCGTGTTTCAGTATTGACATTCAATAGAGTGCTGCAGGGGTGACACATTTTTGTAGGCCAAAACCTGAAAAAATGAGCACTTCAGCACTTATTATGAAGTCTGTCGTTTTTTTTAATTGGGTTTATTTGGCACTCTATGGGAGGAGAAGGTGAAAGATGGATGGATGGAGAGAGGATGTTATTTTTGTACCTGGTTCTCCTCTGTCTCCCCTTTCCCCTTTCTCTCCGGGTTGAGCGTCACGACCGTCTCGTCCATCCCTGCCAGGCTGACCGGGGCTGCCATGCAACCCAGGGGATCCTGGGATGCCTGGGCTTCCTGTGCACAAGCTCGGGATCTTGTTGTCTTCAAGCGAGTTAGAACAATGTACTGCAATAACAAGCAGCAGTGAAAGTGTCTGCCGAGATGTCATTGCTCAGTCTGTGGAGAAAAGAAAAAATTGAAAGAAAGTTTTATAAACTTGTATCTTGTTTCAAGATGATTTCAGCTTTACTGAGACTGAAAATAGACGTATGGTATAAAGTCTGAAGATAATGTGAAAAGCAGTAAAGCACAAGTCTTAGAGTTGCATGATCTCACCTCTCNGTATAAAGTCTGAAGATAATGTGAAAAGCAGTAAAGCACAACTCTTAGAGTTGCATGATCTCACCTCTCAGTCAATAGGGTGAGTATGCCAAGGGAAATTTGACAGTACATCGTAATAACTAAAGCACAAGCTCTGCGGTGTAAGTGTAAATGCAGATGAAGAAGACTTAGAAATATTGCTTAGGAATTCATGTCTAGTGAAGCCTTTAAAAAGCTTTGCAGAAGCACCATAAAAGTACCAAAAAGTATCAAAATTCTAACTTGGAATATGGAAAAATACTGGAATATGAAAAAAGTCATATGGATCACTGTTATAGTGATTTTATTTATTTTAGAGCCTGATAGCTTCAGTCCTGATTAACTTTTATTTATATTAAAAAGAGTGGCCAGAATATTCTTATAAATTAACATTTGAAATGACATAAGGCTGATTTTTATTTTTTGGGTGAACTATCCCTATTTTGTCAAGCTAATATGAAGTAGATTCTTCACTAATTGCAAATTGTATTGTGCTACCAATATATATTTAAAAAAAATAAATAAATCTAAATAATTGTTAAATGATCAACACAAGAACTGTTTATAACAGTAAGAACTTAAGTTATTCACACTGCAGTGCATGCTGGGAACTCCAACACTGAACAAATCAGCAATATTTTCCAATATAAAATTGTGGTGGGACAACATTAGGGGAAATATTGTTATACTAATATGCAATTTTTGTAGGTTTATATAGTAATTCACATTTCCTAAAAAAAAAAAAAAACTCTGAGTGAGCTGAATATCAATTTTATCATCATCATCTGGGTTGAAAACTGAAAACTGAATGTTTATAGTTAGATGATGAATAATGAAAATGCTAATTACTATAATAAATTTTACTGTCTACCATCTGTCATTGATGAGGTGCTGAAAGCAGTCAATAATCAGGCCTCAAACACACACAGTCTCTAAAAAAGGATGTATTCATGGGCTTGTCAGCTCTCGTAATCCTGCCTGGAACGAAGCATTTCCAAGATTTTATGCCTTGCTGTAAATCAGCAGGTTCTGTTCAAGTCTGCTGTCTGTCAAACAGCTGTTTCTTATAAGTTGAGGAGAAACTGCTGATGATTCACCTTGAGAAATACAACCAGACCACCAAAGCATTCTTCAAAAATTCTGCAGAATCAGTTAAAGCACTGGTATCTTCAGTTTAATAGAAACATCTGTTCAAGGACATCTGGAGAGTTATCTCTCAGGACCTTGTTTATGTATTTTGGTTCTAAATGCTTAGAGCAGCTCAAACTGTGAGCCATGTTAGGACATAAGAGGAATGACTGCCAAAAAGCGCAGAACAAATACCGAATACCAGTCTGATTTCCAAGCAAAGCACATTACTCACTCGTATGCTTCACATCGTTTATTACTGAAGCATTGTGTTATTGTGTACAAGGCTGCCACAATATTATTGCAACAAAATATTAACATTGGGGTTCATTCCCTCAATATCATGGCATCATTTATATTATACTAAAAATTAAACTTTGGGTTGAAATATGGGAAGGATCAGGTTTTTGTTGAAACTTCAGAGCATTATAAATGGGTTTGAACCGTCATCAATCATAAATTAGTACACTCAGAAAAAAGGTACAAAAGCTGTCCTTTTAAAAGGAATATACTTTGTACCTTTTTTTTTTTAACCCCTAAATGGTGCATACTAGTACCTTAAAAGTACATATTAGTACATAAATGGTATAAGGTATTGTAAGAAAAGTTCATTTCTTAGTTTTCTAATATTTGTCTTCAGAAATGTGATTTGCAGTAAACAGTATCTTTACTCGAAGTAAATGACCGCACTGAGATTCGAAGTGAGCAGTAATGATAAACAATCTTGACAAAAACAAAAGTTACGTAAGAGACTTGATAATCTTTCCATTTAGAAACTCTGTGGGGTGTTATTTCATAGTAAAGAACATTACTGGTAGTCAAAGTAAAATAGAGTTATATCTGCACTAAAGTGTCTAAACAAAAATGTTAAGAATTTACCTATAAAAACAAATCAAAAAATGTCCATAACACTTTTACTAGTGAAAGCAGTCAGACCCCTTATGACTAAACAAATTTTAGCTACGGAAAAAAAAAAATTAAACTCACCATTTACGTTTTTTGAATCTTCACTGGATAGACAGGATTGAGCAGGCGAAAGAGAAACGAGCAGTGAAACTCCTCTTTTCTTTGCCGTCCAAGGCTTCTGGGAAAAAATGAGCACTCCTAGTCTTCAGAGGAAATGGGAAGCTATTGGAAGCCAATTAGAAATAGGGAGGCTGGGAGATGGGGAGGGAGAAAGAGGGATCATCCAAGGGACGGAGACTAAATGTTTGTAGCTTGTCCAACTTCACCAGCATAAACATTATCTGATACAGTAGAGCCCTAGAGAAGGGGGTCTTGGGCGCCAGTGAACAGTCTGGCAAGAACCGTGTGTATTTAATTAGAGTGCGGTTTACAAAGGAAAGATGCCAGTTCATTGTGGCTCACGAATTTGTGAGAAATAAACCGTTTGGGGATTACAGCCCTGTGGTCAAGTTAGAGATTAAACTATTCTTGCTTAAAAAATACAAAGCATACTTTCTAAACATTGTCAATGATCATGTGACTCGACCACTTTATGTAAACAAATCTTCTGGATTCATTGTCACCGCATCAAGAGAAAAAAAATTCTCATTGCATTTGGCAAAAATAATGTGGTTCTTTCTGAGTTTAAAAGGAGCAGTGAAAATCGCAAGGCATGAATGAAAGATGGTGGGATGTGCTGATGTGGGTGGCAGTTCAGACACATGGTTCTAGTTTGGTAGCTTTATTTAGATGACAAGCTTCCCCATTAGGGGTATCCAGGCCTTCTAGAACACTTATTCAGCATTTTAAACCTAATGGCTCGTAAACTACTTCAGGGAAACTGCTAGTGGCTCCTTGTTGTCTGTAGGGTTTCATGAGACCAGGTACTTCACGTTATGAACAGCTGGTTGAAACTAGACACCCTTTTCTTGATCTCTCGGTTTCAGTAAGTTACACTTTTTACATTGTATTGCTAGATTAGTTTGTGTATTGCATTATGAATACTTTTTAGTCACTCTAACCATTAAATCTTTGCAGGATGCTGTACCTTTAAAAATATCCTTTGCATGTAAAACCAAGGCAAGTAGTTTAACTGCCATTTTAATTTGCAAGGCCTGTTTTATATTATGACAGGATGACCAAATTTGCTAAATGAAGAGTTTAGAGCAATGGAAAAAATAAGGAATCAACTGTTGAAAATATTTCTTGTTGGATCCTGTATTTTTTATTTTTTACCATGTCATCATTTGGGGTCCAGAACCAGAAAACTACTGGTTTAACAATACCAGGAAGGTAAAAATGACAAAATATCAAGTTTGAGTAAACAAGACATGTTTATTATTTAAACTATCACTTAAATAAAAAAAGGTGCATAGAAAATAAACGTGATTAGAAATTTTCCTTTTTACAGTTGTTATGTACAATTTTTTTCCTCATTATACATTCATCCTTAAGTAGTTTGTGGTTGAATATTTTAGATTAACAAATTTTCCTTCATTTTTCTGTAAAATGGTAGAACACTGATGGGGCAACTTGGAGAAAAAAAAAAGAAATAAAACCCTTAAAACTGTCAGTATTAACATCAACGTGATCTCTCGAAGCTACAGGGGAAAGGAAGTGTTGGTAAGACAAAGGAAAACTTGTGTCCTCCAAGAGGAAGCAGTTAAAATCTCTTCCTCTCAAGACCTCTCTGACTCCCTAAAGTACCTCCGATGGTCCGCAACTCATTTCTGTACAAAGTGAACCATGTTAAAATTCCAAAAACAGGGAGCGCAGTCACCTGCTCTCAGAAGGAGCTTTACCTCAGTGTACATCTAGAGATGTTTGCAGAAATAAATAAATAGAATGGTTACCATTACTCATTACAGAACATCACATAAGAAAAAGTACAACTTAAGATCCAATAGGAGAGAGAGGTATAGGTGACATGGCTGGGTTTAGGCAAGGACATTTTTTTCCTGATGTCCACAAACTGTTAAAAATGTACAGAGTAAAATAAAGCCGACTACACCATCAAAAGCAAACAAATTATCAATGCTCAAAAAGTTTACAACCACATTTTACATGAACTCGTTTCATAATATAAATACCGCTCCTTTCCGAATAAAAAAAGTTAAAACAAATTAAAAGAAAAAAGAAAAAGAAAAACTGCAATGCTCCATTGAGGGAACATACACAGGCACAGGAAAACTGGTACTTGATCTTGATATTAAAAATGATGCACATTAGTTACTCTAAAGTTTATCTGTAACACAAAACCATTATAGATTATACACTGAACATTGCAATTAACCATTATGAAGCTGCTGTTTGCTACTGTAACTAAGTTTGTCTGTCCATTCCGTATATTGTGTAGATATTGAAGTACAAGTTACTATTCATACACGTTTAGTTTAAATATATCCATGTATATTGTGTATACATATATACTGTTGATTATAATTACAGGAGAAGGTGTGGTACCACTTGAATGGTGTGGAAGAGTAAAGTCCAGGAAAACGACAGACCGTGTCTGCTTCTGAAACACTGACCGAGCGCTGTTACACCAGTTTATGGAGCATCTGACGTTGTATTGATGTCTGTGCAGGAGTCTATTACAAAGCCCTTTAGGATTAGTAACTGCATTACAAAAAAAATATATTAATAAAATAAAAATCTTATTTCATTAGACTGAGCAATAGTTTCTGTAGAACCCTGCTGTATAATCCTCCTATTTTATGCAATAAAAGGCTGTCCCGTATCTTCCCAGCCTATCATGTTGGAAAATGAAAAAAAAAAAAAAAAATTAATAATAATAAAAAAAAAAAATAAAAAAAAATTCTACAATACATTCAACAACGGCCTAGCTGCAGAATTCAGCACGTCCTGTTCCACAGGGGTGCCAGGGCGAGAGGAAAGTTGGGCGAGACCCCCAAGAATCCCTGAAAAAGATGGCTAAACCGTGAATTCTGATCAGTATAAACACGTATACAAATATGAGGCAGCAGCCAACAAATGTTCAATGTGAGGAAACGTACAGAACTCTGATCTTCAGTGCCATAGCCAAAAGTGAAATGCTGGGAAAAGTCAAAATTATTGCAGCCTAAGTACAGTGAGGGCTGGAGGGGGTCTGCAGTGGCCAAGGAAAAAAACAAAAAAACAAAAAAAAAACACTGTTTTAGAGTTAAACTTAAGAGGCAATGAGACAATAAGGAACTGGCCTTGAAAGTGGCTCGCTAAGGAAGCCACGGTTGCACAAAGCAGCTTCGTCTAGAGGTATGTACAGATCCCAAGCCATTCTCATGCTACAGCATCCCTTTAAAAATCATCGTAACTTTACATAGAGAATAAAACAAGAGTCAAATTTCAAGTGGAATCTGTTTGTGCCCTAGTTAAAACAGCTTTAAACATTTCTCCATAGTCTGGAGCTCCTCAGCTGACTGTCCGATCAAGTTCTAACGACTAACGTCCAAAAATGTAAATAACAACCAGAGAAATTTACAGAGAAGGCACCAAACTTCTGATCTGAAAGACGGAAGAACCATGGAAGAACAATCCACAGAACATCCACAAAAATAACAAAGCCACATCTGTCTTAGCCTTATTCAAATAGGGGCCAAACAAAACTCGAGCTCTGAAAAGGGCCCAGATGGGAACAGGTGTGGGGAGTGTCAACATTTACAAGAAAACGAAGAGATGATACGAGCAAATAATGTGCATTGACTGAATGGCTGGCTGGAGCGTCCATGCAGTGCCAAGGCAACATGTGTTGAAGAAGACTGGGAAGAAGACTAATCTTCAGTGCACAAGACCGTGAGGAAACAAGAGCCCTCCGCCCTCTCCTCCTCCATATATATAGTGCTTTACAAGTAGTTTTACACGGGATAGCCTCTGTGGCGATTCCTTGCATTACACCAATCTCTAAGAAAATATTTTGATATAACAAAATATATGGAATAAACTTTGGGACTTGTCAGTTGCTAGAATGCTAGAGAAGGATTTCATGCATCTTTCCTCCAAGTTTAGAAACGCAAAGAGGGACGTTCAAGGGAAGATGGGCTGTTCTTGCATGTGATTTTAAGGCTGGCACTAAAAAAAGGAGAGTCGCATCAAACCGATCTGCACTTACTAAACCTACACACCTATTTGAAATGATATTTGAAATGTCCATGCTTGACCTGTGTTGGCAATGAGAGCCTCTGGTGGACCGCACTCTGTGGGAACAGTAACTGCTTCAGTCTTTGGAATAGAAAGAAACATTTGGGCTACAAAAACTAAAAAAAAAAAAAGTCTTGAGACAGTGCTATAAAAATGTCTGGACAAAGCATTAGTGTTCTATATCTATTCTTTTCTACAAAAATGTTGATAAAATAAATACAATGTATTATTAAAAATATAAATACCATTGTTAAGTGCTATTCACCAATGAGTGCTTTTTTTAGTCATTTGTATAGAAAAATATACATATTATTTACATTATTCAACGAATGATATTTCTGTCAGTGACATGAGACAACAAAAATAGCTTTAAATTGCCTCGAAAATGTAATCTTATAATTTTATACACAAATACAGGCCTAGGGAGTTAAAAAAAAAAAAAAAAAAAACTCCCTAATGGTGAGACACAATAAATAAACTGGTAATAGCATTTGGACTCACTAAAATCCTATGAGATTTTGTAACAACATGCAAATTATACCTCTTTGCAGTACAATGCAATTAAGCTACTTTCTCTCTGAATTACTATAAAAACGGATAGTAAATAAAAGCATGTTATCCCCCAGCCCAGACCTCAGAAATGGCTCTGGTCCATTGGTCAGTCCACCAGGATCTCAACCTGCCAGCCAATTAGCTCATAAGCTCTCCTTTGCCTACTCTTCATAACACATTTCTTTCTACCATTGACAAAAAAGAACATTTACCATTTTTCTTCAGACAATCTATTCCTGGGACCACTGCTCCCCCTAGTGTTTCCCCTCATCACCTCTCCTATGAGATATTTACAGTGTCTTCCATACAGAGAATCAGGCCCAGCTTGGCAAGGACAACCATGGATGCTCTGAAGGCTTCGATGTACATTCAAAAAGGGAGAGATGTCTAAACAGGTCAGGCTAAAAAAAGGATTATGTATCGTCAATCTAAAAACATTAAATCTTTCCCTTCCGAAATTGCACTTTGGTGTAGAATGGAACGATGTGGCAATTTTTCAGTAATTTGTCACACTCAGTAAATAAGGGCAGGCCAGACTTATTACAAATTTAAAACTTTTCACAATATCCTTCTTTAAAGAAAAACAAAACAGTAAAATAAAAGATCAGATACAAAAGTTAAGAATAAGGGGCACTAATCTCTTAAATTGGGCATTAATAAAGGGGACACAAGGGCAATCTTCTCCATTGCGACTCCGCTCAATTGTCTTTTCTAAAAACCAAACAACTTAAGAGGCACAATACCGTTAACCTTCTGATAACCTGAGCCTGCTTCATTTAAAAAAAACGAAAACATTTAAAATGTCTCTTCCCTGGCAAGAATACACTCTTGATAGCATTCACAGACAGTATTAGCTTGTGAGTTTGCTTTCAGTTGAGGAACTTGCGACACTTCTTTGCCCCGCAGTTGCAAGGCAGCTTATTGCCTGGTTCTTCGATGGGGAACTTGTAATCGTACGTGAGCTCCTCGCCTTTATAGATCCTGCGTGTGGCGAAAATGACAATGTGCTTCTGACCGTCAACACTGACCACGCGGGAGTAGCAGTTGGGCTCACATGAGTGGTTAATGAATCGAGCTGCATTGCCGTGGATGGTGGCATCCACCACCTCATAGTCATCGATACGAAACATGTAGCAGCCAATGCCCTAAGTAAAAGCAAAAAAACACAAACCCATGAGGAACATCAGTGTTGTTGGTGTTTTAAATGAATTGCACTGATAGACTAAGTATTAGATTTCTACCTTGCTGTCATAGTATTTCTCCCGCTTGTCAGTGAGGACAGAGCGAATGACATTGCCAGAATACTCGATCACCATCTCTCCAGCGTCAATGTTTTTCCTGCAGAACAGACCTCTGCCGTGTATGGCTGATCTGCAAGCGATACACAGGATGCAAATGATAATATGCAATAAAGACGCATGCTTTTCATTCCTCAATCCAACCATTTTTGGTTTGAATAGAAAGCATTTATACCTGTAGACACCCACAACTTCCCTGGATGCTTTCTTTAGGTGCCTGAACCTCGTAGGCAGTGGCAAGTCAATGCTGGTGGCCCGTCTGTGAAAAAAATTAAATAAAACAGGTGTTGTGATATCTTAATCCACAAATGTAAAAGAGATCAGAACAGGATAAGTAATGTTACTCACCGAGCAGACTTCTGCAGCATCTCCTCCTCATCTTCCTCCCGGGGGTTATATACAGGAGGCTGACGGTGTTTGGAGGCCAGGAAATTAAACATGTCCAAAACTGATCGCCTAAAAATTAAATCAAGTCGATTAGAGTGTTTACAATCATAGCTTTGCATTCTCCATTGTAAAAGGGTTTAGGATTTTCAGGTATTGCCAAAATGAACACTGACCACCCTGGCCATGACACACACCTGTGGTAAACCTCAGCACGGGCAGATCCATGAGGGTTGACAGGAGGATCTTCTGACTCCTCAGGTTTGTGGAAGCGGAATCTGTAGTTTCGGCAATGCCTGGCTCCATATAGCTGCTCAAGTAGAAACACTACAGCATCGTGAACCACACCCAGCATCTTCAGCCCATTTACTCCTGAAAGAGAAAGACAATGTGAAATACAAGACGTGCTTGCTAAATGCATAAAACAAATATGTACAAGGATTAAAATAAACGCTTTAATATGTCTGTACCATCAAATGAAAGTGCCTTGAGTCTAGCATTGGACCGGGCTTCTTGCACCTTATCTGTCAGTGACTTCCAGGCCTCTGAAAAGAAACAGGAAACAGGAAATTAATTTCACAGAAGACTGACTGTAATTACCAAACAAAAGAACATCATACTCCTTACTGATTCTTTAACTCTGCATTACACTTTATTATCTAGATCTCACTTACCCTCAATACTTTCACAGCGAATTTGAAATCCATCATCACTGCAGATTTCAAATATGAGCCCTTTCTTGGGCTTGTAGTCCAGAGAGGAGTCTCTGCCACTGTCCCTCTGATCAGGTGTTTCCACTGAAAATGCATTAGATCCTTTCCCATCACCCTTACTAGGCAGCCCTGCAAAAAAAAAATATATATATATATATATCTATTAGCACTGCAACACTCAACTGAGAGATGGACAATCAGGCCTAACATTTCACCCACCCGCAGTCTTTGGCTTCTCATCACGAGTGTCCATGGTTTTACGTTTAAGAGAAGAAGAATCGGTTGTCTTAGTGGCACTGTGAAGGGAAAAAAAAGCTTTAATAGGTCAGATACAATTAAGTACACTGAAAAGTTGTGATTGATCTTTATAATTGTTTACCTTGTTTTTGAACCCGTTTCATTTGACTGCCCTGTATCCATTGGCTCAGGTGATGAAAGTTCCCGGTCCCTAAAATAATTTTTTTTAGCATGTTTAAACATATTTATTCCAACAATAAGTAATATGCTTCATAAATTTCAGGCTCTCACCCTGGTAGATATGATAACTGAATTGCAGATGCGTCAACAGTTGGTGTATCTGAGTGGATTCCTTTGTGTTTCTTTCCACTGCTCTTATCTGGGTTTGGTCGAGGTCTTTTGGCCTTTTGCTTTCCCTTCCCAACGGCTGTGGATGCCGCTCCAGCAGGTAACTTTGAGGATTGTTGCTGATGTGGTGGTCGAGAAATGGGAGAAGTGCGTGAACTCTGAGTGAGGACGCCAACAACATGACTTTTGTTCAGGTCTTGAGCGATGGGATTAGGGGCAAGAGCCACTTGACCAGCTGAATTGACATTTGGGTCAAGGGTTTTATCTGCCAGGACTCGGCTAACTGGGTGCTGGAGATGAATGCTGCCCTCTTTCTCCACCTGCTGGTTGACAGACATGCTTATGCTTTGGTTTGGGGGAAACACACAGATGCTACTGGCAATGGATGTCTGGGCAGGATTAGTAAGATGAGACATCATGGGGGTTCCTGAATGAAGAACCATCTGTTGCTCTGAAAGGCCCAGGTTGTGAGTGTTGGCTTTGATAAGATAGTTACTTATAGATCCTGTGATCTCAGTTGAACTTATGAGGCCTGGGGCACTCAGCGATACAGAGCCCGCTCCCAAAAAGTTTCCAGGTGCAGTGGGAGGCACCGACACCACGTTCAAAACAGACTGACTGGGGTTGAGCCCTGACACAGTGCATGGGAGCAGGTGAGTCGAGGAATCATGTCCCAACATGCCAGGCTGAGTTGTGGTTGAAATGGGCATGGGCTGTGGAAGGAGAGTAGGCTCCAAGTACATCACCCCTTGCTTTGGCCTTTTTATAATGTTAGGAATCTTTCGGTGAGGTGTTGCAGTTATAGTGCTCAGTTCCATCAGGCCTGTCTGAGCAGGGATTCCTGCAGCAATCTGGGAAGATGACAAGTTTATGAGGGTCATATTGGGCCCAACTTCAGAAGGAGCAAGAGTGGGTTGGGTCTTTGGACGAGCCTGTTTTTTGCTCTTATTGCTCTGAAGACGAGAAATGAGCCGTTTCTTGCCATGTCCAGAGGGGAGCATAGTTGGAGCTGGGGTGATGGATGAAGGACTAGATACCATTGCAACACCAGAGGCATGATCATGCCTATTTCCCGCCTCTGTCACACAAATCTGGGGATCGTGGGAGGTGACTCCTATGAGAAGTCCTGATGTGGTGCTGGGAATGACTGGCTGGAAACCTGTCTGAGTGGTGCCTGTGAATGCATGGATTTGTGGGTGATGAGATACAGGCACTAAACCTTTGCCGCCAGCAGGAAAAATCGACTGAGAGGTCGAGATGCTACCACTGAGGCCTGTCAAGACAGGGGCACTAGTGTTCATGACACCTGTTGCACTAACAGATGGTGCAATCTGGATCTTTTGGGTTACACCATTGGGAAGGGTTTGCAATACGTAGAGTGGCTGCAGATGCTGATTTAGGACTATCAGTTTCTCTGGGCCAGGCTTCAGTTGAGAGGCGGTAGCTTGAACAGCAGAGCTTGCAATCGGAGCAGGAGCACCTGAGCTAACAGTGGCAGCAGGGATGAACTTCTGACTCTGGAGAGGTAAAGCGGGTGAGCTGGGAAGACCTGGCGTGCTACTATTCCTCGTCAGATCTTGGTTCCCTGTCTCTCCCACAGGTGCTACTCCAGGACTCGTGATATGGTCACCATCAATGCGTGCAGGAATAAAGTGTTCTGGAGTCATGTGACCTTCTGGAACCTGGGAATCGGCACATCTGTCCTGTGGGCTTTTGCTGGAAACTGTGGACCCTGTTCTTGTTTTTTTCCCGCTTTTCTCAACTCCTGATTCCTCTGTGGCCAGAGCCAACATGGTGCGGTCTGAAGTTTCGGAGATCAGCGAGCTGTGATTTTGATTATTTACAGTGGGACTTCGAGTTGTCAGCACAGAGAGGTCAGAGGGCAGCTCAAGGGGAAGACCGTATGACTCTTCAACAGCAATGGATGTGTTCACTCCACTCTCACCAGGTTCAGCACTGGCCAGCGGCTGAGAGAAATCTTCAAAAAGCATGTCCTTTCTTTGGTTAACATCCACCCCGTAACTCTCATCTAAAGAGAATGGTTCAGCAGAAGGAGCTTCAGGCTGCTGTCCCAGAGCCTGCATTGAAGGGGTATTGAGTACAAACTCCATAATATCAGAGGGTAGGATGTTACCACAGTCATCGCTGTTGTTGTTATCTGAGTCAGACTTGAGGAGATCTGTGGTGAGTGACAATTGAGTTTCAAGGGGGTCTTGTCCTTGTGTTTTCACACTCCCTAATGGAAGACAGTTATCCTTTTGATTTTTACGACTGTTCCCACTTGGGGCATTTTCTGTCTCCTTCCCTGAGTCGATGCTTATTTTCTCTGTCCTGCTTTCTCTACCTTTCCTTTTTGTTGTAGTTTTGTGTGTTGACGAAGTAGTAGCAGTGGTTGTGCTGCTGGTGCTTATACTAACATCACTCTCAGAACCGTCATCCACACCATCCAGCTGGCCAATTTGTTGCAGCTCCAAATTCTTGGTTGCTGTTGACACCTCATCGCTGTCATCATCTTGCTCCTTTGCCTGGTCCCTCAAGAACCTGTGGATCTGCGACCCTCTTCCCAAACATTGATCAATACCCGCAATAGGTGGAAGACCAGAGTTTGGGTTTATTATAGTGCGTGTAAAGTTGTAATAATATGCGTCCTTATTCGAACCAATTCCTCCTTCTTCATCCTCTCCACTGTCTGCTGAAGAAGATGTGCTCATATCATCTGCCCCATCAACTTGTCCTTCAGCTGAACGCTTGCTGCTCCCAGTGCGCTTTTTCATGGAGATTTCACCAGTTCTGTAGAAGGGTATGTCTTCCTCCCCATATGATCGCACACCATAGAAAGGGGTTAGCCCAAAGAACATGTTTGATCTAGCACGGGCACTCCGCCTTGGGTATCTGCGCTTTGCTGAACCTGCCGAACCATCACTATCCTCCTCGTGGTGCTTATCGACGCTGCCTTCATCCTCTAAATTATGGTCTTCCCCATCATCGCCACATTGGTGGTCCATGAGGTGCTCCTCAGAATCATCTGGGTGAATGTGGCTGTCTGATTCTGAGCTTTCAGAACTTGCAGATGGGGAGAAAACCATCGCTCGAGAGGACCTTCTTTGGGGGCCCTGGCTGCTAGAGGTGACCGAACTGTACGTGTTTGTGTTAGGGGGGATGCTGACAGCTTTGGTTCCATTAGGATCCATTTTCTGAGACATTAGAGGCAGCCTCTCATTGTGTTTCTTCACCACTGGAGTAGCTTCCTTGCTTGATTTAGGGTGTACCTGTGGTGGCCTAATACCTCTTTCAGACCCTGCTTTCGGCTGAATAGCATCCACGGCTGCACTATGCTTTTTCTCGAAGCTAAATCTCTCTTTGGACTTTAATGGCTTCTCCATTTCCTTCTGATCAAATTTATTAACTTCCACTGTGCTAGACCCCGTGTTGCTGCTGAGTGCTGTGGCTTTATTGCTACTGTTGTGAGGAGGTGGACCCTGACCTTGTGTTTTGACATTACTGCTTTTAGAGTTGCTGTTAAGAACTGGGTTTTGGTTTTGAGCAGTCTCTTTTCTTTCTTTTGAAACATCCCTGCTCGCATTCATTTTGACTTTGGAGTGTTTTTCTTTGGTGCTAGAGGTTCCATGACTGGCAGTGACAGCAGCACTTGCCTGGAAGCCACGCTTTATGTCCTCCTCTCCCACCTTGGCACCAGATGACCAGAGAGGCTTCATTGCTGCTGCTGCAGCTGGACCAGACGCAAAGTCGTGAGATTTCCTACTTTTGCTGTAAACCGGTTGTGGAGACCCAGTCTTTCCTGTGTCTTTTGATGCAGCCACTGATGTCACATTTCCTTCCTTGACTGGATTAGCTTTGTCCTTAGGAAGCGTGGCAAGTGGATGACTGGACATAAAAGTGGCTCCGGGTGGTAGGTCAGTATCTTTTGTGGCTTGTTTCCCTTTCTCTGTTTTTAAACTGCCACTTCCTCTCTGATGTCCTGTTAATACTGCAGTTCCGAGAGGTGGTGACACCTGACTTATGCTAACTGGTTGCGATGACTTCAAACTCTCACCATCTGCCTGCTTTTTGGTTGCTTCTATTCTTTCAGTGAAACCAAAACTGAGTCGACGCTGTGCCCCAGCGTTCACTGAATTTGCCTCTCGATTGTGAGATCTCTCTCCAGATGGTGCTCTTCCTTTGTCTGTGTCCCTGGTTAAAGTTTCCTTTGTGGTTAAGGACAGGGATGGGGCAGATGAATTGCCTGTCTGAATGGATACTGTGCCTCCCTGTTGAGGAGAGGAAACCTTTTGCCTAGGTTGTTGAGCAGAGATGGAGGAAGTGCTGTGTCGACGAGATCCAATGCTTCGTAGAGTGGAGCTCAGCAGAGGGTCACCCACAGTCACGATTTCATGGGCTGAACTACCAAAACCATCTAACGGGGAAAAAAAAACACATTGAATAATATTAACAAAAGAATCATTAAAAAAATCAAATATAAGCAATATAAAATATAAGCATTTAAATGTATATAACTCTTACCTGGGGAGGGAAGTGGTCTGGTTGAGGGAGAACGATGACATGGAGGGTAGCTTGGGTGTCTGTTCCTAAAATAAACCCTTGGTTTTGGTGTGGAAGGCACATTTGATGGTTTTGTGGAATCTGTGGATCCAATCAACGCAGCATCCACCTCAGCTGAAATGTTTAATAATGGTAAGTTTTTAAAATTCCAATAAAATTTGAGAATGACAATAACAAAATCTAAATCTATGTACCTGAAACAGGTGAAGGACTATGAGCAATTGTGTGGTTTTCTTCTTGAGCTGCTGTGTTGTTATTGATAGTTTCAGTCATAGAGGGGCGGCACACTAAAATTCTACATTTATAGACACAGCGCTTGCGGGCATCTAGAGTACTCCAGTAGACCCTTGAGCATCTGTGTAAACACATCAAGTGGTTATTCCATTTCACATCTTGTTATGTTTATTGAAATACAACACTATGATTGCAAAGACTTACTGGTATCCCACAGGAAACAGCTTCCTCTCACAATCAGACAGTTCAGTTAGCATACCAAGACAGTCAATGGTCATAGACCCTGTACCAAAAAAAAAGTGGTCTTTAATTTTGATGTACCGTAGTTTATTTTTCATGAACCACAAACACCTTGCAAAGACATACAGACCTATCATCATGTGGATGTTATCTGGTTCAAGCCCATTAACAAACTTTCTTCTCAGACTTATTCCCTCAAAGTCCACAAGGACCCTCCTAGTAACTTTAAAGCCTGAATCTGGCACCACCTTTAAAGAAGATAATTATTTACAATAAATCCAATACTTCATAACAAACATGTAATCATTGTGCATTAGTAGCTCGCATGTATCATTCCTTACCTCGCCCTTTATGAGATCTCTGTGATGTTGACAGTAAACCTTCTTGTCCTCTAAAAAGGCACACTGCTGCTGACGTGCACACATGAAATGGTAGTTGTTGGTACAGGATGTCAGACAACAACTCACCGTGGCTCCGGGTTTGTGACAATTTTCACATTGCTGAGAAAACAAAGCATAATGCAGTCTATTTTTGGATGGGGGAAAGATTTGTTGCCTATAGGCTTTTTTGGTAACAAAAATAATTACACAAATGCATATTCTGGCACTGCAATTTAATGAACAAATACAACACATGGCTTAGATTATGTACCAGCTGTTTGCCTCTCCTGACTGCCATGTGGACATTTTTGAGTGCACCGTCAACATCTTCAAACACCTCAGATGACCAAAGTGCGCAGTTCACATGTGTCCACTCATTCTGGCCAATATAAAGCAGTCTCCCACAATCCTAGAAAACAAATTACAATACAACGTCTTACAAAATGAACATGATTGAAATATAAATCCACATCAGTACATGCTAGTGCATTCTTTTTTTGTGGGTGAATCCTCACATTTGTGTTCTCATCTCCATAATTCAGACAAAGCGCACATTGTCTGTTGTCACCTACACCAGGAGGAGGGGGAATATCAGGGCTGTCTTCAGGGCTGTGGTCTGAACACAAAAGAATGATTCCTGTGTAACTTACATACACTTTAATATTCTCTTCTATATCTTTTTCAGTTTAGACCATGCAATTATTTAACTCTTACACATAATGTACCATATCAGTATTTCCTACACATGATTGGATTTATAGTGCTTTAAATCGACTTTCTCACCATGGATAAGCATGGGTGGAGGAGGAGGTGGTGGTGTGGGGGCAATCGGGGAGTCAGGTTCTCCAGGTGCTTTAGGATGGGGAGCCGGGATGATCTTTTTCATTAGCACAGGCTTCTCAGCCCTGGCTATCTCCTCCCTCTCCTGCCACTGGGCATAGTTGTGATCCAAAGAAGGGGGCAACACAGCATTGGGAAGCAGTCCACTACTGCAAAGATACAACGCTGCCGTGTTAGCCATGTCTTTGTTATATAACATTAGTGTTAGTTTACAGCATTTATAAGAACATTATCTTTTTATCATCTTTTGTAACATTTTGCAAAAATGTCTTTACCAACTTGTCACTTTTCATGTTTCACAAGTTTAATATATCCTTCCTGAATTAAACGAAAATAAATTAATGAGCTCCAAACTTTGTAACGGTAGTGTAGGCTCATTTAGAATTAAGGTGCCAATGACAACGACATTCATAAGCTGATAGCCATAACTACAAAGGGAAATAATATAAATGTTTGTGTTTTCTCTTTAAAGAGACGGTATTCAATGTCAGGCATGCATGCACACACACAAAAAAACTTGCTTCACTGCTGTTAATAATGCATGGCAACAAATGAAGTATACAAACAAGCAAACCAAATGCCAACCACACGACTTGTCAAAGCACCCATGTGAAATGTGACACTGCCTGTCGACCTCAAACAATGGAACTAGACCATACAGGCTGCATTCCCTATGGAAAGGTGATATTTCTGCTCTAGAGGAGAGCAGAGAATAGACAAGACACTCAGTGGTGAGTTTGTTCTCGATGCTCATATACTAGCTTAATTGGCCCCACTATTCACTATCAAACTAAACATAGTTTGCTCCTTAATTCAGTTCTAAAAATGGTTTCAGACAAAAGAATTCAAACACAAACAGCTTAAAGCATTTGATAGACATGGGAAAGACTCACTTAGGAGAGACTTTTCGCGTCTCCCAGAATTTGGACTCCTTCACCTTGTACCATGGAAAGGTCCGCTCCATTTGCTGTAACGAATAACAGCGAGAGAGCAATTATCAATAATGATGTAGGACTGCAAGACATTCTATTGTCAGAATTGTGTGTCCACCAGCTTTTTCTCACCCGAATAAAAAAGGACTTGAGCATGCTGTTGGCCTTTCTGCTCTCTAGCTGACCTCCATCTGAATTGAAGGCTGTCTGGATGATTTTCACAATGTCATCACTAAACTCCAGCTGAAAGAGAGAAGCAGAAAATGACACCTGGCTCTCACATGCATGTGACCGGCATCTGAACCCTGCTGCATTAGAGGATCAAAACGCGGCAGGTAATCTTTCAAAGAAGAATAGAAACATAAAAGCTACCTTTTTTTTTTACTTTAAACTGATTCAAAAGAGATTCTCAAAAACTCTTACCACAGATTTATAGCGTCCAGAATCCATTTTCTTCTCCACAGACTCCAAATCGAGCGGTGAATCATTTGGCGGAGAGACCTCCGTCAGCACAGGGGGGTCAGGGCCCTCTGGGGAACGGCGTGAGGGAAGGCTTTCTTCTGTCTCTGGGTTCAGCTCAGGTGGCTTCATAACCGCCTGAGACAAAGAAGATCGATCAATAGGTAACGTAGTGAAAATAAAGCTGGTGGGAACTTCTAGGTCTGCAGATGGGAACTCACCTGTCTGTAGCGAAGCAGGTGAGTGGATGTGCGGGAGTTGAGCAGGGCAGTGAGAACTTGCCGCATGGACTTCTGAATTTCTTTCTCCAAGACAGTGCGCCACTCAGCAGAATGGGGCTCAGTGCAGTTTGCGCAGGTGTAGGCCACAGACTCAGGCAGGTTAGACAATAGCTCATACATATCATCTAAAGAAAAAAGAATAAAAGCAGCAAAGATTATGTTTGGAGTGTAGTATTAAGGAAACATCCACACTGTAGCATGCTTTCTTCAGAACTTGCAAGATTGCACAACCATACAAAAGTCTATGATCGGTAAGACTTTAAATGTTTTTAATGTCTCAACAAGGCTGCATTTATTTGATCAAAACTACAGAAAAACAGTAATATTATGAGAACTTTCAAATAACCTTTCTATTTTAATATATTTTAACATTTATTTCTATGATGGCAAGGCTGAATTACTCCAGTCTTCAGTGTCACGTGATCCTTCAGAAATCATGCTAATATTCTGCTTTGAAAAAAACAACAACACTATTATCAATGTTGAAAACAGGCATGTTGCTTAATACTTTTGTGGAAACATGATACTTTTTTTTCTCAGATTCTCTGAATTTCTTTTCACAAAAAAATGTTACAGACCCCAAAGGTTTCAACAGTAGTACTGTATTTCTGTAATTTAAATCAACCAAATATTAGTAGGTTGTGTTATTTTGTCAGCTGGATTGTTAGCTTGATCTCCTGATGCCCTGTAATGTCACATGACAGATAAGACATATGGAGAAAAACTGATAACTCACCTGTTAAATTTTCACATTTGGCATGGATCCAGCGATCACACTTCCTGCACTTCATCATTTTGCTATCACAGTCATCGTCATCATAGCACTTACTACAGAGTGGGCAGACGTTGCCTAGGAAGGGAAAAAAAAAACATTAATTACAGAGTTTAGTTAAAGTTTAAAGGCATAAAATAAACATCCAGAATAAGTTGCACTGACCTTTAGCTAAGAGTTTGGCACAGTCATGACACAAAGAGAAATCATGAGACCACTGAGCATCCCAGGCCTTCCCTGGTTTGGTGGCTCCACAGCTCTTACAGCGCACACACTTGGTGCAAATCTGTGGCAGAAGGAAAAATAATCATGGGAGAATGCAGCAAAAATAACACAGATGTTACAGACATCGAAGATTGAGAATGTACCCAGACTCTTTTCTTCTTGGTGGGTCTGGTAGGGTGGTTGGGTCCCAGGCACTCAGGGTGATAGCTATTTCGGCACTTGTCACACTCCAGTAGCTGCTAGATGATTAAAAATAAATAAATAAATAACATTTTTAATTTTGATTCCATCTGGGTATTGAGCATTTGTCATTTATGAAGGTTTTGGGGGCGGCTAGGGCTTTAAAAAGAAATAAGCCCAAACTTGGAAGTTGCTTAGTCGGTTATTAAATGTACCAAAAGGAAATGATAATTCCAGAAAGCTGACAAGTATTTGCCTTTCATAAGGAGGTATTTTTCACTAGGACATACCAAATGAGGACATTCATCATTTGTGATCCAAGCTGACTCATACTTTGAATATTAAACTTTTCCATTTATCTTTAACCATTACATCAGAATGCAGCATCATCCTTTTAGACCTGATGGTCATATGACATTATAGCAATGTGTGAAATAAACAATCTTTTTAGGAATAATTACATGAATCTCTCTCATAATATACTGGTTCCCATTAAATCTGAAGGTTTTAAAACTTTCCTCCCTCTGTTCCAACACTCTCAGTTCTGTTATTGTTGGAAGCACTTCACTATTCCCTATGATCAGATACTCTGAAATACTAAATCAAAGTGTCCTTGACTGTCTTTAATTCTTTAGAAGAAAACCCTGCCATTGAGTTACCTCCTTAAGTCTCACTTGTTTAAAAAAAAAC
>SCHK01437158.1:1151-36379 GCA_004124795.1 Poropuntius huangchuchieni | reverse complement strand
AATGCATTTAATTTCGCGTTAAGCATTTTCCTCCCGTAGAATACCATAAAGACCTGTTGGCGCAGTTGTGTAACTTAGAGAACAACCTTTATGTCGAGATCACGAGAAAAGTTGTGATAACGAGAAAACATTTGTTATGTTGAGGTCACGACAGAAATAAAGTCGTGATCACGAAAAAACAACTTTTGTTATTTTGAGACAAGAAAATTAAGTTGTGATAACAAGAAAACAACTCGTTATGCTGAGATCACGAGAAAACAAGAAAGAAAAAAATAATAAAGCATGTTCACTTAGAACTTCTGTATAAAAGCAAAAACGTTTAAAAAATCTTACAGATCCTAAACTTTTGAACAGTATTGCATCAATGTTTTCATTTTAACTAAAATATTTTTTTCCAACAAAAATTAGATGCCATTTTATTTGATTATGACATTGTTCAATTTAAATGACTTTTTGTCAAGACAAAAAACTACAAATAATAATAAAAAAAACAAAATTCTAAAAGACCTTGTGTGTGTTTGTGTGTGCAGACGCCAGCAGTCCTCCCAGTACCGTATCCAGCGCTGGCCCCTCGTCTCCATCTGTAGCAGAGCCCTCATCCAACTTCAGATTCAACAGCGAATAGAAACATTTTTTACTCTTAGACCAGTTTCACAGTATCTGTTTTAAAGGATTGAGGTTAAGATTGATACGGTCCTTGTTATCTACTTGGAAGCTGCTAATATTCTATTATCTGCACTTCTGCTTGAACAATACAGAGCCTCTTTGGCTGAGATTCAGTTGATAGTTTGATCTGTCAGCAAATACAGCTCTGAAACCAGTAATTAGCTCTTCCGCTGTACTTCTGAGCTCCGGTGGAGTTGGATAGTAATTATGATCCCAGATTCAGCGGCAGAGAGACAGAGACATTACAGACAATGGTAATTGTCTGTGGATCTTTTTTTGTCACCCTACAGAGTAATGCAACTCAAAGAAGCATACAAGTAAACAAAAATAGATTTAATCATTCAGATCCAATCGTGTAATAATTATACCACTATTTTTTTTTTTTTTTAGTTTGTGTATATTAGAATTATTTTATGATTTTTTTTAGATGTTTGATTTCTTTTTTGATCATGTGATTTGTTTTTAGATATACATACAAATTGCTGTATTTTTATTTTATGAAATGCAAAGGTATTGTTTGAGAATGATTTAAGGGATAGTTCACCCAAAAATGAATATTCTGTCGTCATTTACTCACCCTCATGTCATTCAGAACCTGTTGAATATAAAAGAATTGATGGCACCCATTGACTTGCATAGTATTTTTTTTCCCAAACATTGCAAGTGAATGGCTACCGTCAAATGTTTGGTTACCCACATTCTTCAAAATATCTTCTTTTGTGCTCAATGGAAGAAACTCAAACAGGTTTGGAGGAACTTGAAGATGAGTAAATGACAGAATTTTTATTTTTATTGAGACCCATCCCTTAAAATGATCTGCAATAGAACTTTCAAGAATGTTCAGCTGTTTGCAATCTGCTGTTGTGTTTACTCTGTAAAGTTGAAAGTATATTTAATTTTAGAGACTTATATTACTTAATAAAATAGCTTTAAAAGTGTCTTTTGTGATTTTTTTTTATTTTTTTTTACGAATTAAAGGTATCCACAGAATCACTGTGACTTATACCTGTTGTGATTTGTTGTTCTCTCCGACCTAATTGAGGTTTTGAAATTCAATCTGTGGTGCAAGAGTCTCAAAGAGTGTGATGCAAAACAATAATGATGACTCATGCTTTGCCCTCAGCTGTGCTGCTGTGTTGCCATAGTGATGGATTCTCATCCGCTTATTGACTTCAGCTGAATGAGTGACTGAACGTGTGTGTGTGTGTGTGTGTGTGTGTGTGAGAAGACAGCGAGTCATCGCAGGCAACCCGCGAGCAAAAGATGAAGTCATACTGTGCTCTGTTAGCTCATTTTCATTCATATGGGGACAAATATGCCGAACGTCCAGCGGATATTTTCCCGCAGGGACCTGATGGAGTGGAATCGTGAAATATAATACAGAATCGGGCCTTTGAAGTGAATGATATTGTGCATATTCGCTTAGCATAGTTTGAATTGCATAGCAGCTACATAATTCATATCGCAATTTATGCGCGATATAAACTCTGACAGGTTACCGAGACAATTAATCAAATTGAAAAGACAAAATCATAAATTGCTCCCACCTCTCTGCCCTAAAATATCACCTGCTGGTAATAAAAGACATCGTCATAGCAACAAGGCCAGTGCTTTGCGACGGTGAGCTGGTGAATTAAGAAGTGTGTCATCGGCCGGTGTTCAGAGAGACTAGGAGGCTAACAACCACTTTAGCTCCTGCCAGAAGATTTTGGAAGAGGTGTGGGTTTCTGTGGACGCTCGATTAGTGTGAGGTAATGTCACTGAGAGGAGAAGAAACTGTTCAAACGACACTTCTGAGTTCAAACCTCTATCGACAGTAACACCATAGAAAAAAACACACGAAAGATTCGGTCCTCAGATGGTTAAAGAAAGAAACAATTATATTAATTTCAGAGTGTTTAAACTTTAAACACTTTACTGATATAAAATACATTACTGATATAATTCGTGGTTTTTGACTTGTATTATCAAAGCTTCCGCTAACAAAAATAGTCCATGTACAAAACAATGAGTCTAGACGAACACTGTAATTTTACATTACAGTAATATTAATAGTAAGTCCTCTATTAATAATCTATCATCTTACGTAATTTTCAATATAGTCAATAACTGAGTTAGTCGAAAGAAGGATGAAAAATGTACGGAAAAAGTGAGTGCTCGGCACGATACAAAAGACACAAAAGTAGTGCCGGTAGTTTACTTGAATGAGCGTTAACTTTTTTAACAATAACTTGACCTATAAACCTATAAAGACAAGTGCTGTGTGCTCCAGTGTTGTTAATTACTGTATATGCTTTGATTGAAGCCATCTTTTCGCATAATTTCAAATATATTTTTTTAAATATTCAACAGCGGAATTCATGATGAAAACGTTTTTTGAACTTTTATGAAAATCTCTATGGAAAAAAAAAATACTTACGGAACCAACAGGGCTGAAACAGTTCCACAAGTTTAAGTGAAAAAATAAAATAAAACGAAATAATGAGATCCACACAGAAAGAGTTTTCCAAATTTTGATGTTTTTTATTGATGATCACCAGGATGGTTCCCTTTACAGTAAATCAGCAGAAATCTACTTTTGCATTGAGCTTTTAAAGACAGAATGTTGAATATTGCACTAAAGAAGAAGAGAACTAAGATTCATACAGCGCCAAAGAACGAGGAAATATCACAGCATCTTCTTGACAACATCTTAGGGCAAACAGAAGCCAAGCCCAATAATATATGCATATTTCAGTACCATAAAGACAATTAGCTTCAAATATATCTTCTTAAAATAGTTTTAATTCTGATTATTAAACGATTACATTCAGGAGTATAACTAATAAGGTCACATGCAAAGATGGATACGTATACATGACATATGGCCAAATGAATCCATCACATGATGATGCATTTGATGTAGAATGAAATTGAACTAATAGATATTCGTAGAGGTACTTTAAGCAGTCTTTTTTTTACCTTTAGGAAATTAGAATTACAATGACCATAGAACTTTCTTAAAAGAAAGCATTTCACATAAATGACCACGTCAGCTATTTTGATTTATGTACAGGTTACGCCATTTGTTTTGATTTCTGTTTTGGCTTTTTTTTAAGTGTTAAGGAGGAAACCTCCCGTCTATAGTGTATTCCGTTTTCAGTGTGGTAGTTGTGAGACAGCCCTCTGCAAACCAAAGTTTTTGAATCTTGTTTTCAAGAGAGTTATGTATCTGTACTAAAATCAGCAACAGCTGAGCATTTTGTCATGAGTCACTCACGATTCTAACCAGTTCTTTCTGTGACCCATTTTCTGAGGTTCACTGTTCCATGTGCATATTTTGCTAGTTCTTTGTTCAAGCAGCATCCAGCAAAACAACTTTTACATTCAAAAATATTATTTCAAGTTAGTGCATTCATCTTTAACACAAAACTAATTTTGTGTAAAGAAATCACAGCTAATCAACAAGACCGTATAGTACTTGTTACTAAGGCCAGGTATTTGAAATGAAACACTCATGTTTTCAAATATGAAAATATATCCACACCATACGATGTACAGTACAGATTCAGCCCATTTTAACAATCCTTCTATCAAGAAATAAAAGAATTTGGTCTCAGTGTGGGTTTGCGAACACCGGTGGAATTGGGTGTGATTTTGCGAATAATTCTGTATCTAACCAATAAACTAGTGTAATCTTCAAGGCTTTTTGAGGGCCTACAGCGAAGTTCTTATGCTTTGACCACCACTGCTAACCTGTGCGTTCTCAGCAAGTAAAAGTACACAAAGACCCTGTCACTTTGACCATCTCAAAGACAACTTCTCTGAGAGAACTTAAATCTAGATTAAAATAACACAAAATTAAGTCTACTGCAATGCTTAATACTGACTTTTACATTCAAAAAATAAAAATTAAGACAGACTAAAAACTATCCACTCACTGCGAATATTCTGGATTAGGGGGTTAGGGGTACAGTGTTTCAGAGCTTGTTTTCTAACAGGATGGATGATGGCACTGCTGCCTTTGAAAGGACAAAACAATTGTGCATTTACCAATGAGGCCTTGATGTTTTGCTATTGAAGATACTGTTCACAATGTAACTGTGAAAGTAGAGCCACTGTCAAATCAAGCAAATGACAGATCGCTAATTTGTTTTTCTTGTCTCCAGTGCAAACAGAAATGCTAGCTTGTTCTGTAAATGATATAACTTCAGGTTAGGTTGAATTTATATTTTTACTACTTGTAAAGATATAAGACATAAAATGTCAATTAGTGTATTAATACTAGCAACAAAAGTCAAAATTGTATCTTAATCTGTTCCTGTTCTAGTACGTTAAGAGTATTTATTCTCAATAACAGACCACCATACAATTTAATTTAGATAATAACTAGCTAAAGTAGTTTTTGTCCACATCGCCAGACCAAGAAACAAATATTGATCAGTCATTTTAATTGAAGTTTTTATATGTTTTTTGTTTTTCAAATAAATTAAAATGTTACTTAATTATTTACATGATCATGCCTAGCTACCAAACTGACTTCATTTTTAGTAAAGTGCAATCGTACTTGGTGCAACATAATGTAATTATTATAAACGCCTGCTGTTTCACACTTCTCAGTCAATTTAAACTTTAATTAGCATAAACCTAAAGACGTAAGGCTATAAAGAATTTCTAACTTCAGTTAATCCAAAATTAATGTTAGTAGACATATTGTTGCATGTGTGTGTGTATATGCGTGTATGTATAAGTATGTAATAACTCAACACACAAAAGGCACATGAGGGTAAACCTCACTGTCTGTTCTCACAGCAACCATGAAACAAATAATGAATTATATAGATTAGTCTCTCCGTAACAAATGTCTCGACTGCTACATTTTGATACATAGTGTAATTTCCACCAGTTTCCTTTCAAACAAGTTAAACCTAAAGTGCTTGTGAGCCAGAGAGCTTGGGGGGGAAAAAAATCAGGTCGAGTATATCAACACAAACAAAACATTCAGCATGTCACAAGTCTGAATCCTCTACACCAAAATATAAAACAGATTATTTGAAGCATTATTATTGTCGTTGGTCTTAAAGCGGCCACATTTAAATTTCTGTCATATTTTCACTCAAGCAACAGAACATCATGTAATTGGCAACTCTAATGGTGGTCTACTCAATTAATGTGCAGATGGTATTCAAGCTGCTCATTATTAGTTTGCTTTTGAAGAGATCTGGACCCCAACAGTTCCCCAAAACAGATCACTAAATTAATATACTTACAAAGTTTAGTCCAAGCTAGAGAGCAGCATGCTTTAAGTCTTGCAATACTGAAAAAACACAAAACTATTATTCTTTTTATAACCTTTTGCCTTCTATATCCTGAGTCACATGATCATATTAGAGCCTAGTCATCCAAAATCTGTCATATCAGTGAGTTAGTAGTTTGTAAAGATGCCATCTACTTTGCTTTACTCTTAAAACCATGTACATATACATGTACAGTCTTCACTACTATCCCATTATTGAGATAAAACTGCTGGACTGCTTAGATGTTTGAGTAGAGAATGATCCATCTTTGTCACCTAAGGGACACAAATCTTGGATTATGTTTGATATTGTACATCTGCATTTGAAATAATTGAGATTTGGCACAAATCCTCTTTGGATTAGCAATTTAGAGTACAGGTTTTTCTTTCTTCACTCATCTGCTGGTATGTGATCTCATGGGGAGACTTGTCTAGCCTCTTTGTTACCGTAGCTCACAAGACAGCTACTCTGAACCTTTTTGAGTCTGTTCTCAGAGGTTGTTTGCTCTAAGGCCTTGTGACCTTATGTTTAAAGTATGTTCTCCCAGGCAACTGTGTCTATATGTGGTATGTCTGCTAAAACTGATGATAAAGGATGTGAAACGTTAATCAGATGATGTATTAACCAATTCACAGAGGGCATTTTTGTGCTTCGAATTCAAATTACAGGCAGGATAAAATCTTGGTCTCTTGAGTTATGTTAAAGAATATGAGAAAACTCAATTTGCAATGCAACTTTAGCCTACTTGAACATTGTATTATTATTTCATAGCAGCTAGCTAGTAAACATTCAGTTTTCTGCCAAAGCCTTGCAGATGCAATCAAAAATGTACAATAGATCCAGGACCAAAGCTTATAATAAAGTCCTTTGACAGCACTAGGATTTTGTTGAATTTTTGAGGATTTGAAAACAAACTATAAATGGCAGCGGATGGAAGGCTGTGGGTGGAGTAACCCATCTAAACCTAAAAGATTAGAAATGAATGAGGAATGAATGGAAAGCTCTAAATAGAAAAACCAATTCAAAATTCTATTTTGCAGGCTGGGAAAGATTCGTCCTGCATGACCACTGTGCTGCTGCTGGCCAAGACCATTATATTCAGGTCCTGCTGTTTCTCATGGGTCTGCTGATACCAGTCCCGAGTTACCTCTGTGTCATGTGTTGGGATTAAAGTGACCTAGATGAGAAGAAGATGGTCAGATTAACTATGAATTGCAGTTTTTTTCTTTAAAGTAATCAATCCTAAAGTTGAATTAATTTCTTGAGAGTAACTTTGACAGCCCAGAAACAAATTGCATACTTTCAAGTACCCTCTTGTGTCCCTAGACACCAGTTTGAAAGCCCCTGCTTTAGGGGAATACTACATAACATACAAACTCATCTATATATTTCATTTTAGTGTAAAGTCAAATCATACCTGTAGATTAGTGCCCCATTGTGCTTTCCCTTCTAGGAGTGCATCTAGAACTGCACGGCTGGGTTCACCACTGCCTGTGTCATTTCCACTGATGACGTAGTATGCTGCTCGCACTCGCTTGAAGAATTCTTGATCAACATTTTTAGCACTGCAGTGGTTGGGAATGTAAGCTAGATCAACATAGATGGGTGGTCCAGGTGGAGTCCCAGCGCTGGATTTCAGGTTGGAGCCTAAAAGAATATACCATTGGTTATTTGCATGTGTGGATTAATGAAGAACCATTGCTGTACAGTTGAGATCTTTGTCTGCCTTTTACTGATATTTCTTCCATGTTATGGTTGATTGCCGATAAACGGACAACATAAAAAAACCTGTACTAGTTTGTCTAAATAAATTCAAACTGAAAACTGAAAACAAAAATCATTTATTTTAAATACTACAAGTGAATTTAGGTATTACAACATTATAATGTACAGTATGAAAAATGGATGTTCATTTTAGCAGCATTAAATAGAGTTTTTGAAGAGTTAATTTAAGTGAGTGGAGATAATGTAAATGTAAATATCCACCTTTTTCTTCAACGTGGAAGTAAGCCTATGGGCAAGACTTTTGGTTCATTAGCCGCTATAGGGAAATAACGAGAAGAATAACAACGTGCAGTAAACAGTAAAACTGTTCGCACTACAAACCAGTGTGTTCATAATTAAGATAATTCATTAAAATAATATTGTAAGACGCCGATTTTCATTATCAATCAGCAAAATTAACTGTTTTGTACAGCTACAAGTAGTTGGACGCGGATGAAGCCGGAAGCCAGACCCATAAAATGTACAAATGTCCACGCTCATTTTTACGGGAAGAAAAAGGTGGATAGGTATATTAGCACGCACAGTTAAGTATCCAATATTAACTGATAAATTATTAAGATCTCTAACATTACTTGATAACCAATATGGTACTAATGTGTCATACATGTTTGTACCTGCATTACTCTTAACGCCATTGACCAATCCTCTTCCTGGGTTGTAGATGTCTCCCCTGGATCCCTGTGTCTCAGACATTTTGGACAAACGAAAAGTCTTCTCCGAATCTTTTCTTTTAAGATCATGAGGTGAGGAGTCTTTGGATGTCTGCTTCACAGGGGTAGTAGATCTTCTGCTTTTTGTATCTCCTTTACGTGCCGGCGATGCAGACTTTCCTAGTGTCTTCCTCAAGCCTCTATTTGTTTTTAGGTCTTTCTTCACTGGTCGTTCAGTGTGGGTCTGGCCATTAAGAAGAGCCTCTGGGTCCACCATGCACACATCAGGGTGTGGAGGGTGAGGAAGAGGGTCTTTCATTGGAATGGGAGGGGGATCGTGACTCCTCGGGGAGGAGGAATGATGACTTCCTCCGCTTCCGCCAGCTGTAGACATTTTGTCCACAGGTAGATGTTCCGCGTCTTCATCAGAATCAAGGTTTCCTTCCGCTGTAATTGAAGGACATTCCTCAGTTTCTGGAGGAACATCTGAGTCAGACTGAGATGGTAGTGACTCGCTCAAAGATGTAGGAGGAGTTTCCTCCCCTGCTAGCATAATGCCATGGCCAGTTGATGTACCACTTGGGATGCTGTGCGATCCATCCTTACCATCTTCATGGCGACTATGGGGATGACGATGCTGCTGCTTGTGAGATCTCCTTTTGACAGAGTGCTGCTCACGCTCATCACCATCATCATCCCTTGAATGATCGCTTCTAGCATCTTCCTCTCCATCCTCACTCGATAGTTCCTGTGGACTTGGATTAATGAAGGATGGAGAGATATCTCCTTTGCGGTGTTTGAAGAGTGAAGGAGAATGTGAGGACATGGCCTCCATACCAAGATCGGTGGGTCGAGTGCATTCCTCATCTGACTTCTTGGAGACCTCAGGATAACAAGCCTGTGCTCCTGATAGTGGAGTTGGTGGACGTTCTTTTGAATCATACTTCATTTCCTCCTCTTCATCCCCCTTTTCCTCCTTTATATCTTCATAAACATCTTCTCCATAGCCAGGTGGAGCCTTTAGACATACAACATCTTCTTGCTGCATTGTGGACGCAAAGGCACTATGCTCGCTGGACTCAACTGTATCTGTTTTTTTGCTGTCTTTTTCCATAATCTTTTCTTCTGTATGGTCTTTCTTCTCTTCCATTTTTTCTTTACATTCTTTTTCTACAATAGTTTCAATTTGTTCTACCTCTGTCTTTACTTTTGACTGCTCCATTTTCCCTTCACTATCGCTCTGCTGCTCTGACTTCTTACCATCATCTAGGCTCTCTCCCATCTTTTCTGACTTCACTTCGACCATCTTTTCAGGTTGTATCTGTTCTTCCTCCATTGCTTTATGTTTTACTCCTTTCTTATCTGTCTCATGCTCCTCTTCATATTCCATTTGGCTAACTTTTGCTTCTTTTATTTCAACCCCCTCCTGTACTTTTTCAGGCAAGTCTTTAATTTCCTCAGACTTCTCTGCCCCTTCTTGCTTTATACTTTGTACACTTTGTGTGTTAGTACTGAGAGGCTCACATGTGACTGGCACCTTCTGAGAACTTGTCAATTCTGTTTGTCCATCTGTGGTTTGCAGATCAAATGAATGTAATATTGTGGTTGAGGGTTTTACATCAGCATGTTGCTCTGGTAAAGATGCTGTGCTTAATTTTTCAGTAGCTGAAGATCTTTCACATTCAATTCTACATGGCAAGGTTCCTTCCTCAAAGCTACTTTTGTTATCCTCAGGCTCATCATCAGATGATTTTTCCAGCAACTGTTTGTCTATAGAGTCAGCCTTCTCCAAAGGTGCAATGTCAAACTTAAGAGATGTCGCAGATGCCACCTCAGTTGGTTGAGTTGCATGCTCAGAAGTTGTTGATTCTGGTGATTTTGAGGAATGTGGCTCTGCTACATGTTTAGGAGGAGAGACATGATCCCTGTCAGATTTAATGCTTGACATATCCTCCTCTGACTTTTCCTCTGCTGATGATGTTTGATCTTGAAGAAATGATTTGGATTCCTCCAAGGGACTGAGAGGAGAAAACCTGGCAAGACTAGATATTGATTCAGCCGTAGTTGTAGCAGGTGTCATTCGGTCTGCGACTTCCATGTATTCATCTTTTTTTAAACATGGTAAATCCATAATGGGCGACTCTTCCTCTTTTAGCGATGAGTACTCATATGATATACTGTCTCCATCCGATCGTAGTTGGACACTAGGAATATTAATCATCGTTTCTAGGCCTTCTCCAAGGTGATGACCAGTTGAATATGAGGCAGATGTTGAGGAAGAGTAACTAAAGGATGAAGATGATGAGTAAGTTGCATCAGACAAGGCTGATTGAGCAACAGCTTGGGATTCAGTCAATTCAGGCTTTTTATCAGACGTTTTCTGTGGTTCATGTTTGTCATCACTGGGTTTGGGTATGTCACATTGGACTGAACAAGTATCTTTTTTCTTTGACTGTTCATCCTCCTTGCTGATTACATCCTTGTGCTCTGCAGGTACTGATAAAGGCTCTGTTGTGGGGGACGTTTTTGTGGATGAATCACCAATTGTATCTGTCTGTAGATCTGCAGATGCTCTAGATGCTAAGGAACCAGTAGTATCTTCTTGTTTTGTTTCGAGTGGTTTAGATATAGTCATGGTATCCAATGCTACTTTGGACTCTTTTTCAGACATCTCTCTGGCACCCTTTTCAACATCCAAGTCACTTGCATCTTCCTCTTCCTCCTCCTCAAAGTCATCCTCTTCTTCAGCAAATATTTTTTGGCTTCTGACCAAGCATTCCTCTGTCTCTGCACTCACAATCACTGACTTGCTGGAAAGAGAATCTGTTTTTCCAGTGCACTCAAGTGCAAGAACGTTGTCATCAACTTTGATGGACTGTCCTGAAGAACCAGGAGTGGCGGTGCTGGGATCTTCAGGTGATAACCTAGCAGGAAGCATGTCCTTTTCAGGTGGTGAGTATCGACCAGAAGAAAATGGGTCACTTTGGCTTTCAGCTGAATCCAATTTGTTTTTATCTTTGCTACCTTCACTTGAGATTGAACTGTCCATTTTTTTCTCATCGGAAACAGATGTTGATGAAGTTGTTAGACTCTGAAGACTTTTATCTTGTGATAATGTAAGAGGCCCTTGTGGAGGGGAAGCTTCAGTCACATGGGTTTTGGTCTTGTCCAGGTCTTCTGAATGAGGCGTGGCCAATGTTTCTTCCGTTTTATGGTCTTTCTCTTGTGTATCAGGTTTTGAAAGGCTGGAAGCAGATGTACATGGCTCTTTATCTGACAATTTAAGATGAATTCCATCATCTTTTCCTTGAAGAGGAGAATGTGTGTCCTCCTTCTCCTTCTCCTTCTCTTCTCTCTCTAATTTCTCTGATTTGTCTTGCAAATCACTAGAGGCAGACAAGCTTGAACCTGCTGCTGAAGTGGCTTTGCTGTCATATGTAAGACTATTGTCGACAAAAAGATCTGGTCTCTCTTCTCTAACCAGTTCTTCTTCTTGGTATCGCTCCTTATTGTCTTGCTCTGAGTAGGCACTGTGGCTGCTGTGAATACTTGGTGAGGTCTGGTAATCAACCTTGCTGAAAGACACTGGCTCTTCATCACTTTGTTCCTCTACTGAACAAGCAGCTCCAAGCAAAGTGGCCTGACTTGTTTTTCTGTTGTCATCTAAATCTCTATCCAGACTAGGGTACTGGTCCTCTTCCTCTCTTCCTCTCTCTGTGTCTTTTGAAACAGGCTTTTCATATGGCTCATATTTAGAGGCTTCATAGCTTTCCTTTTCCACTTCATAAGTCATCTTGTCATCAGATTTCATTTTCATTTCACTATCAGACTTTTCGGCACATTTCTCATCAGCACTGCCAGTCTTTTGAAAATCAGAATGTGACTCTAACCCTGGAGAGGCAATCTCTCGTTCTCCTTCCCTTTCCCTCTCAGCCTCCTTCTCAGGCTTTACAACTTCCTTTGAAGAGAGCAATGTTTCATGTTGGTCATCCTCAGCACTTGCCTGACTTTCAGAGCTGGGCAGTGTGATACTCATTGGTTTGCTCTCAGTTAGAGTCTCTGAGACAGCTTTAATACTTGTATCTGTAGTAGAAGGTGTAAGTGATGTGGTATCCACCTTACACTCCTTCTCTGGTTCAGGTGATGTTCCACTGGAATCTTTAGTCAACTCTTTTTCTTCTAAATGGGCCACAATTTCCTCTTTTTTCATACTTGTCTCGGGTGGTTGTGCAGAACTGCTTGCCTTTGGTTCTTCATACTTCCAAGGTTCCACTGATAGTGGTCTTGAACCAGCCCCTCCCATACAAACAGCATCTCCTTCATCCTCCTCAGTGCTTTCATCTTCATCTGAAAATTTGGTTGGAAATGTAGTTTCAAAGGCTGACTTGGTGTCTTTTGTTTTGTCCATAGTTGAGGAGGATTCTTCAATGAATTTTTCTTTATAATCTAAATTTAATTTGAATCCAATGTCTGATGATGGGAATGTAACTGTTTCATGTAAGGATGTGTCTTGTTTGATATCTCCTTTAGGTTCATCTTTCAATTCCACTTTTTCTTTACAACTCTGATCTGAGGTCTCAGACATTTGTTCTGAAGATTCTACCAAAGATTTTGGTTTGGCTCCCAAGTCCATTTTGCTGTGTAATTCATCTGACACCAGTTTTGATGCATCTTCCTTCATTAATGTTTCCTCAGGCTCTTTGCTTACTTTCAAATCAGATGTTTTATCTTCTGCAATGAGAAGATCTGTTTTCTTCAGTGTGTCTAAAGTATCGTGTTCTGATTTTGAATCCACAGTTTTTGATTCTGTTGGAATCTGTTCTGGCTTTTCTTCCACAGATATTGCCCTAAGTTCTTGTTTTGTGTCAGATGGTGCATCTGTCGCCATGCTTGGTTGAGGTTCTTCAGTTTCAGTCTCTTCAGTGTGTTTTTCTTCATACTGTTGGTCATTTTTAGCAGCAGCACTCTCAGTTACTGATTGATCTTTAGATATCTGAAGCTGAGTATCCTCCACACACTTATCTTTAGATTCATATGGTTTTGGGGAAATGTCTCCAAACTCAACTTGTTGTTCAGATTTGACAAATATGCCTTTGCTTATTTCATCCTCTTTAGCTTGCACATCTTCTTTCTCTGGTGTTATTGTCTGGAGTCCACTCTTCACTTCAGAATCAAAATCAGATTTAGAGATAGTATGCGTATCACTTTTTTCACAAGTCTGACATTCTGTAGACTTTTCATCTGGTATGCTAGTTAGCTGATCATCTTTAGAGGGCAAATCTAATTTTTCAGATTCAGACAGCAAAACTTGACCTTGGCTCAATTCTGGTTGTTCGTCTTTAGGTTCTTGGTCTGATATTGGTAAGGAAACAGTTTTGTCTGAAATGGAAATTTGTGTTTTGGATTTAGTGTCCTCTACAGTTTCAATATCTTGGCTAGTTTCATCTGTGTCCTGTGAAATGACAGAATGTGTTATTTGAGGCTCTTCTTTGTATGATACATCTGCTTTTTCTAAATGTTGTGTGGTTTGAGTTTCTTCCAATAGCTTCTCCTTTAAGTCTTCATCTTGTTTACTTGTAATTTTAGTCTCACTTAGAGTTGGTTCAAATATATGAGGTTTCATCTCTTGTGCTGTCATCCCTTTAGATTCTTGATCATCTTTAGCAGACATATCCTTCTCTATAATGGACACTTCTACATGCATCTCTGTAGATTGAACATCTGGTTTTGAGAGGGAAATTTGCTCTGGCGTCACGGATTTTACTTTCTCTACATTTGTATCCCTAGAGTCTTCATGTTCTTTGGTAGCTGAAATCATTTTCTCATATGTCAGGCCAGCCTCACTTTTACTTTCTACCTTTTCTTCATCTTTCAGTGTAACATCTGTTTTTTCACTTGACTGTTGTATTTGAGATTTTAGGCCATCTTTGTCTTCCTTAAATGGGCTTATAAGGACAGATGAATCGATTTCCTCCAAAGCCATCTGTTCAGGTGTAATATCAGTTGATTCTGATGTCTGCTCAGAGGTCTTTTCCGGTTTAGTTGTCACATCTGTCTCTACAGTGTCTTGTGTCTCCATATATGCTTTCGCTACTTCATGAGATGTTGATGTTTCTGCTTTTATATCTGGGATTTCTACGGACTGAGAAGATATATCAGTCAGATCTTTCTCTTTGGATTCCTTGTCCAATTTAGAAGATATTTTGGCTTTCTCTGACTGAATGTCTTCTTCTTTCTCCTGTTTTTCTATCTCAGAACTTTCCAGAACTGCTGGAAAACTCTTTTCTTGAAACTCTTCTTCATTTGCATTTTTCTTATCAAAATCCTCTTTAGAGGGCAATGCTGCTTTTTCTGGTTCTAATATTACATCACCTTTATCTGTAACCTCTGCATGCTTTAATAATTGGTCTTCCTCCTTATGTTTCCCTTCAGTATCATCTCTCTCACCCTCCTTTTCTTTCTCCTTCTCTCTTTTCTCTTCTTTGTCTGTAGACGATTTTAAATCACAAGTTTCTTCAACGTCATGATCTTCAGATAATTTGGTATCTTTATCCTCAAGAATTACATCCTTGCTGCTCTCTTTTAAGTCCTCTTCAACTTCGCCCTTCTTTTCAACACTTGGATCAGGCATTACCTTTGTATCACTTATTTCTTTTGATGGTAGAACTGGTAGACTTTCTTTTTTAGCTGATAAGTCATCAACAAGTAGGGATGGTGCAGAGGCTGCTTCCTGGATTCTCTCCTTTTCTTCCTCCTCTGCATGAGGTATTTCTTTCTCATCTAAAATATCAGGTTTTTGTTTTACACTCTCCTTTTCAGATTCAATTTCAGTGGGGCTAACTGGCACTCCTGGTTCTTGATGAGTCTCTTTAGGGAGATCTTTATCCTTCCCTTCCACAGGTGACATTCTGAGGGGAGAGTGAGATGCACTAGGTGGTCCAGAATGTGTAGGAGAAGCCATTTTTACAGTGCTGTCATCAGGGCTAATGCATCGGTCTTCCACATCTGGAAAAACACTAGCTTCAGTAACAGGAAGCTTAGAAACACTGTGCGATGGGGAGGAGGGTATTGCTTGTAATTCAAAAGATGAGTCCTTCCGAGAAGGTGATACTGATGCCTTCTCCGTCTCAGGTGGTGAGGATTTTTCATCAGATGAAGTATCAGGAACTAAAGGCACAGGACTTTTGGGTTTGTCCATTTCTTTCTCCTTGTGTTCAAGTTTATCAGGTGAGGCATATCCTTCTTGTAACTTTCCAAGTGAAATATCAACATTTGGTGTTTGATCCTCATATTCATCCTCCTCTTCATCACCGTAATGGACAGCCATCTCAATTCCCTCAGTTTTGCCTTCTAAGGGAAGTGGTGGAGATTCGTCAGAGGGAGATGATTTGAAACACTTGTCTTCCTCTAAGGAGGATGTTGGTGAGATGGTTCCAGCTGAATGTAGGTAGTCTTTTCCTTGAGTGGCCTCAGTCTGGGTAACCGGTTGAACGGTATCCAAGACAAGGGAACTTTTTCCAGTGTCTTCAGTCTGAGGTGCTGTGACAGATGCCACTGACTGATCTTCTGCAACGGAAGTGGGTAAAGAAGACAGTTTGTCATACTCTGTTATAGACGTTGCTGAAGAAACATGTTCTTCTTCAGCTAGTGGTGCTGCAAGTATGCTGGTGTAGATTGAAATAGCTGGCTCCTGTGCACCAATCAATACTTTGCCTGTTCCATTGCCCATTGCGGCAGCTTGCATTTCTCTCATTCCATGGATGGCATCAAAGGAGCCTGGTTGGTCTGGGACAGAGACATCATAGCTACCAACCTCATATTGAAGGTGTGGTATCCTGTCCTCTGCTTCTTCATGGATCTCCTCATCTGAGATGGTCTGTTCAGTCTCAGAGTAACCAGGGATGGTTTCATCCTGGATGTATGATAAGTTTTCTGCTGCTGCAGCTCCTTGGGCTGTAGAGGTAATGCCAGCTGTAATACCTCCAACGTTTGACAAGTATGCATCCTCTTCTTCCTTGACTTTCTCAGCAGAGAAATCCTTTATTTCTTCATCTGCAATGGCATCCAAATCCTCTGCCTCCTCTAGCTCAGCTTTTTCGATCACATCCTCTTCTTCAAACTGCTCATCTTCAGCTTCAGTCTGTCTTTCCTCCACTTGTTTTTGCTTCTCCATTTCCTCAACTTCATGTTTTCTGTCCTCTAAATCTTTGGTTTCCTTTGCTGCCCCTTCATCCTCTTCATCTCCTATTCCCATGTCTTCCTCCTCCTCCTCCTCTGTCTTCTTCTTAACAGGCTGTATCTCAACCTCCTCCTCATCTTCATCTTCAATTGCAGCACCCTCATCCTCAAATTTCTCTAATTCTGATGTTTGGGTCTCATCCTGTTGTTCTTTCACATCTGCTGATGGCACTTCTTGGATTTCTGCTGATGGTGTTGCTTCTTTCTCTGTAGTTTTTTGTTCCACAATATCAGTTTCTGTAACATGATCTTGTTCTCGCTCCTCTGCAACATTTGAAGTTTCATTGTCTCTTTCAGTTGGTAATTCTGAGACAGTAAGGGCACTTTTAGGAGCTTCAGACTGATCTGTTGTTTCAGTGGGTTTCATTTCTTCAGAGTCTTTTGTTAAATCTTCTGGAGTAGATATTACTTCTCCTGTGTCTTTTTCCGGTTTCTCAGGCTCAATCTTCTCAGCCGCTGGTTCGGCCGCAATCTCTGCACTCTCTACCTTGGCAGTTGTAGGTTTGCTCTTTATTGTTTTGGGTTTCCCTTGGGTTTTGGCCTTGTGGAGGGTCTTTCTGACCTCTGGTGTAAAAGGTTTCAGATCAGGTTTAGTTATTTTTCTCAATTCAGGTTTTGATGTGTCCTTAGTTTTAAACTTTTTCTCATCTTTTTTTAGAGCATCATCTTTTTTAATTTCACGTTTTTCTTTTTTAACTTCCCTCTTTTCTTTATCTTTCTTTTCATCCATTTTAGACACCCTTTCCTTGGGGTGTTTTTTCAGCGATTTCTCCTTCAATAATTTTTTCTTTTCTGTCACATCTGCTTTTGGTTTCAGTGGCTTGGTGTGCTTCTTTTCTTCTTTTTTCTCAATCTTGTTCTCATTGACAGAGTCACTCTTTATGTCAACAATGGATACATCCTCATGCTCATCGGTTTCTTTCTTAAAAGGCTTAGCTGGTGCTTGAGTCTTGGGAGATGATTTGAGACTCTCTTTGCTGTCAGTTCTTTGCTTTAGCTTTGTTTGTTTTACTGCTGAAGGTGAAACCCCAGAATTGATGTCTTTTTGGGTGGCTACTGGATACCGCAAGAAATCAAGGTGCTTCAACTTTTCAAGCCCTTCAAGGATTTTGTTCTGTGGTGCATTTCCTGGAAACAAAACTCTGATAATTTTTTCTGTTGGGTTGGCAGGGAGCCATACAACGAGAGCAGTAATAGATGTCAAATACGGTACAGATATTTCTCCCTCTTTTCCATTGGGAAGCACTATCCCTGTCTTGGCCTTGCTGTTACCTGCCCACTTCTGCATGAGGAACTGCATTTCCTTACTGTCCTTCACAGGGTTCAGGACAAACATATCTAACCTGCCCACACCCATCTTGTGAAAAAGAGTGATGGGCTCGATGGTATTACTAACCACTCGAAAAAGAGGCTCAGGCTTAATTCCTAGCTTGTTAAGGTATTGCAGTGTAAGAGAGGCTTCCTCAATGCTTCGCTTGACTTTCAAATTCGATTCTGATGTGCGAAGCTTCTCAGGTACATTGAAGAACACAACTCCGAGCTCGGGTGATATCAGATTTTTCATCCAATCACTGTAGGTGGTTGAGCCTTGAGACTGTTCTTCCTCCTGTTCTGCAACCTTCCTTTGAAGGAGTCCATTGATCCCGGGTAGATTATCAGCACCAATATGGGTAAGAAGGATAGAATCAATACGATCTAAATGTCTGACAAGCTTCCAGAAGCATGACCTTCTGTCTGAGCCACCGTCAATCAGAATGTTAAAACCATTGACGGCAAAAAGCGCAGAATCCCCGCGTCCACCAGGAAAGATGTAGCAGCAAGGCTTTGACAGCTTTAGGAATCCTCCAGAGGTTGGAGGCTCAAGAAGGTCAAATGGGGATGGTACATCCACAGTCTCAGATATGTATTCGGTAAACTCAGTGACCCCCTCCATCTTAGGGAGTATGGGCTCTGGATTCAGCCTATAATTCAGCAACTCCCTAATGCGTTGCTGTTGCCCCACAGAGCTCCAGCCTGCCTCACCACGGCAAGACACAGTCAGTGATGCCTGCTGTCCAGAGCTGGATTTAACCAGCAAATTACTGACCTACGTGAGAAAAAACAAGTCCAAAATTAGTCACGATATACATAAATATTTCATGTCAATGTGAATACAATTATATTATCTAAACTTACCCCAGGATCAGCAAACACACGTGAGAAGGTTTGATGACTGAACACTCCAGTTTGGAGAACCAGGTCACCTTGGTCAGAACTCTGCCCACTCAGGACCAGCAGCTTGTGCACAGCTGGGTCAGATACAAGACAATGGATCTAGGACATAATAAAGAGACAAAGAGGGCATTTAAAACACATTAGTCTATTAGTCTGTCTGTTTGCAGCAAGGTTATACTTCGACATGGTTATTCAGTCTAACATCAAATCTATTATTTATTTTTATTATTTATTAAATAACTAACTTACCTCAGAGATAATAGTATCTTCTGATGGGTTCACTAATACAACCGTTTCAAGAACATCACTTTTGTGGTGCAGAGTCCTTTGACCTGGAAGAGATACATATGGTTTTTCTTGTTGATATTAAGTTACAAATATCTATTGTGACTAGACTTATTGAGCCTATTCATGATTTGAAAATCTCATCTAAAACGGATGCAGCATGGAGATACACACTAGTTAAAGGTCATCTTGTAAAGAAAGAAACTCATACAGAGAGCAAAAGAAATGAGCGTCTGAGGCTTAAGCAACCCTCCTTTCTACTACAAATCCCTTAAGAGAAATGTCTGTGCTTTCTATTGGCTTTTCAAAAAGTGTTAAGCTACTAGTTATTAATAATTTGAAGTAGTTAAACTACATTCAAGCTACTCTTTTGTAATAGTAGTTGCAAAACTACTAACTACAATACAGCTACTTCAGAGGGCAAAATCATTTTAAAAACTGTACAATGATATAAAATTTTATGATTATAATTTAATCACAGCTGTACTTGAAAGTTTGAATGAATGGATAAATAATTGGGTGATAACATCAAATTTGATTTCATAAATTTACAATAAATATAATGCATAAAATAAGAATATTGCCTAGTTACATAACTGAATCAAAAACATATTAAGAAACTAAATATTCTGCTATAAAGAAGTCTGAAATGCCATGAAGGAACTTGAATTAGTGAATCTTTTTTTGATTCTGTTCATTTACTGTCTGAATAAAATGATTCACCTGAATAAATCACTTTAAGATGAACCGATTCACTAAAATGAATCACACTTCAGGACGAACCAATTTATTACAATGAACCAGACCTTCCAGCGTTACATATGCCAGAAATTTATTTAGGATGAAATGATTCAGTATAACAAATAATCTTTCCATGAGAAAGAGCTCACTTAGCAATGAATTTGCATGTGCAATTCAATATGACATTCAAAATGCAATATGACCATTGGAAGTAGCTTCACTTGAAAAGGTTTGCTACTTTACTAGAAAAGTTTAGCTATGTTTAGTTACCGAAAACTGTATGCCAATATGCCAGAAAACTTATTCAGGATAAATGCTAAATCATAACTCACAGCCCAACACAGCAAGCAGAGCTTAATCCTTTAAGACATGTTCCTTAACAACATTGTATTGATTAGTTCATTTGAAAGTCAAACATAGCAGTCGTACGATTGATTAATGTTAATCAAAATGAATGTCCCTGCCACAGGAGTAACACTGAAAGGCATAGCTATCACTCACATCAATATTCATTCATTTAGAAAAGAACTCCCAAGATGTACAGAGCAGCATATCCACAGCTAAATGACAACCTTAGTGCAATGTATTTCAAGGACAGTCCTGCAAAAATCCTGTTAATGAGACATCATGGACGTTTGGATTACAGTCATAAGTAAAGGGTTTAGGGTTTTAAGTGTAAATTACGATAAGAGGATATCCATGCGAAGCTAATAAGGAAAAATCACATGACGCAAATGCAACATAAGTCTACATCGTCTCAAAAGTCCAGTCCCAACACATTTATCCTGTGTTTTCAGTTGTATAAAGAGTGTTATAAGAGCAAGGGTGTATTGAGGAATTAGTGGGATAATCAAAGAGCTGCTGAACGCAGCACGACTGGGGTTTGGACCAAGCTGGCCTAAGCCCAACCTTGCTTCTATGAGCCAGATGGTATGAGAAGGAAGTACAGAAGTGAAAGTACAACATATGTGAAGACTGGTGAGACAGATTTCACCAGGACGCACTGAATGCAAATAATACGGGCTGCCACGGAAACTAGTAGCTCAGACCCTGCTGCCCTTTCCAAAGTGACAAAGTACAAAGAAACGAGGGAGGTATGAAAGTCTCAGGCACTCCAGTTGCTCTGCCTTAGGCACAATGCCCAGAGCTACATGGGTCTATTGGCCTTGTAATGAATGCATTGTATGCTCTTTGCTGTTGTCTGATGAAAAGGATAAGCAAATGTAAGTGATAAAAAATGACGCATTTTGAAAAAAACCAGGGATAAAATATTTTAAAAAAATAATTTTAAAAAGTTTTAAAATAAAAAACAGAAGACCCTTTAACAAAAATAGATTTATTCAGTGGCATTTATACTATTATTAGCTTAAAAAGCACAATTTAATTCCTGTATTGACATATTTTGTATTCAAGCAGGAATCTTTGGCAGGACTTACCAAAGGGTTCATTACTTTTTAAAAATAGTCAATTAACCTATAGTTACATCAGAACCAAAAACCATGATTTGCTAATCACAAATAGCATTGGAGGGCGGGCCATTCTCATTCTAGAGAGTAAAAAGACTACATTTTCAACGTTTACATCTGCCAAAAGTGAAATTTGTCAACATTTGAAAGTACATTAGCATATTGATAATCTCAAATAGAGTTAAAAACCACAAAACTACTTTGCCATTTTAAATAAACAGATGGTTTTGCAGAGCGGTGTATTCAGCCAGCTTCCACTTTCCACTACTCCCTTTGGCACTTTTCCACAGTCACAGAAAAGAATGGGAAAGAATGTAGCATTGTAACAGTAGTCCAAAAGTCCAAGGTATCCAGCGAATCCATTAAAGAACAAGCAACTTCATAACTGCTGATTATTAATAAATGACTTACATTTTATAGCACAAACATTAATCGCATTAGCATCATAAAACACTGTCATTTTTAAGAAGGTCTCAGTGTAGAGATCCAGTCCTACCTCATCTGACCCGCTTGATATAAATATCTGCTCATGAACTCTAAAAATGAGAGCACTCTGTTAAAATAAGCTCAAACAGTGCTATGGTAGAAGACAGACCAAGCATTCGCGCTGCTCCAGATATTTTGCTCTAGATATGTTCACCCAAGAGATTGAGGCCCGTGGAAGTTTGGGAACAGAATCGCCTCATCCGAGCATCTAAAACAGTCACTCATGCCACCGTCTTGTGCGCTTTTGGGAGCAAATAACCTTGTGAACGGCACGTCTTGCTGTAGCACACTGTATTAGCAACACTAAATCTCTTTGTCCCAGTGGAACAAGCTGTTTAATTCCCATTTCATGTACAGCTGACACAGAGGTTCTGCAATGGCCTTTCTTTTTATTTCAAATTTAAAATGAACTTTCATTAAACATAAAGCACCACAGGTGTTTGTTGTTATCTAACTACTGTAGCTAACTAGCTTTTCAGAACGGAGGGAATTAATGTTACTTTTGAGGGACTTAATGTAATCCCATAAATGTGTCATCAATCCAGTCTTAGTCCAGTCCTCTGCTTGAGAGAAGTATAATGGGGAAACTTGAAAAATCCATTAAAGTAATGATCAGAAATTATTGTAAATTACACCGCTAAGCACAATCATTCCTGCAGATGAGCAATTTCTGCCACTGTATGTGATTTAAGTGCTCTATACAGCCCTAAAACAAGAGTTTGCCCAATATTTCTTCGGACTTTGACGCTCCCTGTTGCATCTACACAAGAAGCGAATGCCCTAGTTTCTTCTGGTAATCCTAGTCCTGTGATTTGGCAATGGTGAATGATTCTGCTGTTAAGCATATTAAAGCCTCTTTTATCACGGATGTGTCACTGAATCTCAGACTGCCACCTGGGTAAAGGGTGTGGTGGCGGCACAGTGATCCAGAAGGAGTGCATATTGTGCTTTTATGCCTCATTTGCACGGACCGTTTCAGATTTCGAATATTATTATACTGGCATTACTGGTTGACAAAAAAACAAAAAAAAAATAGTGATGTCTAATAATAAGCACAATCAGATGGCAGTCTATAAATGGATAAAAGACGTAAATGAAGCTGGATATGCAATCTAATTAGCCTAATAAAACATTTATGTACATATAAAATACAGTTGTGCAACTTTCTTTGATGAAACAGAAATGTCTTCACTGTCACTTTTAATGTTTAATATCCTTGCTGCGATTTATTTAAAAGAAAAATCATAGTGTTCCCAAAACTTTAAACAATCCTATATATTTTTCTTTGTTAAACAGCGAAAGTTTTTATCTTCATTATTTTAAACCATTTTGCGCAATTTACGTTAGATATTTATGTATGCAATATAAATAGATTTCATTGTCTGAATTGCGGAAAGAGCACATTAGGCGAGATGTGGGCTATAGAGGAAGCAAGTTTTAAAGCAAGAAAAAGGGTAGGAGAAGATTTTTGGTGCTGTACCACTGTTTCCTTGGGGTCCAGAAAACTCCAACCTAAACCTGAGCCAACTATGAGATCATGCCACCACACAGCCAGTTCATTAGCATTTGAAGCCACATCTTTGTGGTCCTGAATAAGGGCTGGATGTTTCTCCAACACTGACGAGACTCCACAACACTGCAGCATTTCACAACAACGTCCTGCTGCCACAAATCATTCTACACGTAATATAGCCACATAAATGTGCCATTTTAATAAGCAGGAACAAAAGAACAACAAAAAAAACCTAGAAGCTTCATAAGTGCATCTTTCAATCCTGATAATTATGCAAAGATATATATACGGTTCAAATAAAAGAAATGTCATGAGTACATACCAAGTGATGGAAAATACACATGCTGAGATGTTAATAACAGGTTTTAACTGCAATATAGAGGAGTGCTTATGAAAGCATTTAGAAAAGAGTATAAATAGCGGACACTTTCTGATCTAAGAGAGGACATGGGTCTGTGTGAGTCAGCATCTGCTCTGAAATTTCAGTGTTTCCACAGTCCCTTAACCAGATGATTTACAGACAGCTTTGAAAACATGTGCATCTAATCATAACATTTGATAGTATGTAAACAGATACACATCAAAATAAATAGTAGGTTATTTTTAATAGAAAAAATGCACAGTATGACCTGTTTCATGCATAATTAATATAAGATATTCAAATGACTATTAACAACTGAAAGTTACTCAAGGCCTTTAGAAGTTACACGAGCACAGCCAGACAGCTGCATGCCGTATTAAGCCCATCATAAATCTTTTCTGTCAAAATAGTATTCAGCCTTTTGAAAAGATCCTATTAAAAAGAGTGGACAATTTTTTTCATTAGAAAATTTCACATTTTGTACTAGTTACTGCAGATCGAATGAACAAATGATAAAGTGCTTTATATAATGACTGCTACAGACATTGTCTAGTATCATGTCAGCCATACCGCTCGTGGTCTGGTCTCTATTTTAATATTAACGCAAGCTAGCTAATTGTCGCCATCTTGGGACTTAAAACAGTGATTGCTACTGACTACATAAAACCGCAGAAAAAAACTGAGCATAAAACCATATGCAACCAATAAGAGACATAAAGAAAACTTAAAATCGAGACATGCTAGGTCGTCGTTAAATATGTTAGCTAACTAGCCCATAGTAAAACTAACTTGGAACAATATTTGACTTTTTGTTGCAATTTTTGTCTTTTTACTAGGTAGATTGGTGCAATCAACCAAAAAATAAAAGTACAAAATACAAAATAATTTTGACCCAACCAGTATTTCTTGACCATTTATTTGGTCAGCAGCATAAATCCAAAATAAGTCCTGATACCTGTGTTTATTTTACTTTATGCATTATTTTAGGTTACCAGATTGGGTGGCAATATCTCATCCAAATGCATTAGTAATAAATTAAAGATGTATGATTGAGCTCAAGCTTACATTTGACTGCTTTCATTCCACATTCCCAATATCCAGTCCTGCTGCAGTAACATTTCACACAAAGAACTGTACCAAAGAAACAACATCTCCTAAGGCAATCTGTATGATTAACAAACAACGAGGTAAAAGATCTTAAACCAGAACAAGCAACAATTTACACAGGTCAATTTAGACCAAAGCGATTCAACAGCAGTGGAGGAATTCTCACTGCAGCACTACAAAGGAAAGAGACGGTGATCCTCCCACACTGAATTTGCAAGCTTCCAGGGATGATGGCCGTTTGCGCACTCACCCACATACCCACCAACACAATATGTCACCAAAAGGGTGAGCTTGGAGCAAATGTGAGAGTATAACATCATATCACCTCGCTATGACCGTGAGCAGTTCACACCGAGAGCGTGTGACATCACAACACATTTAACTCGATCACAACAAGTCTGCGCTTTTGCGCAGGTCAACCACTCTTTCATCAAGACCGCTCAAATATAGGTATATTGAAAGCTGCTTTAATACAAACTTAATGAGCCGTTATATAGAGTTCTACCGGTATACATTTAAATCGCTTAATGAGCTGACTCAGAGTAAACAAGTAAATTACAATTTAACGGTTCGTTTTGACCGCAGCAAAGCAATCATTTTGGTCAAATGTTTGAGGACACTCTAAGAGTTTCATTTGTAATTAAAAGTGCTACAATCCACAGACGGGCACCTGCCACTTAAGTTGTGTCCCTTTCCGCTGAGTAATCCACCAATGAGAGGCTGTTTGTCTCAAATGACCGTTCCTAAATCCGGAAGGATTATCCAATAAGTCCAAAGTTGAGTTGCTAATATTTTCTATGTTGAACTATTCGTTTATGTTGTCCATGGAAACTGTGAGACTAAAATGGCTGTTCCTTTCTCAGCATTTTCCAATGTCAAACGGAACAAAGCATGAGTCACTTTGGTAAAGCCCAATCGCCCTTGTCTTTAATGTCTTCAATGGCCCATTTTTACTCTGTGGCAGATGGATGTGCCCTTCAGTGTCCTAACATTGAGTTTCGTGTCAATGATATCATGAAAGCTTAATAAAGAATCTCTCTGAAGCCTATAACAGAGCACACTGCCACAAAACAAGGGCGATTAAATAACATTATGTATTTTGAAGGAACTTTCATCTCATAGTATAATAAAGACGCTCAAGGTAAAGCAGGTCCACTAAACATTCTGTACCTCTACCATATTTGCTTTAGGCTACTACCAGTACCGATGGGACAATGACTCAGCAGCTAATGCTATCAGTGGGTGTTTCTCTATGTAAAAATCCCACCCAGACAGTTGCATCAGAAAAGAGAACTAAGGAACGACTGAATCATTTCAGCACTGAGATGACACACAGATGTACTTAAAATAGTCCCCAGTATCTCCTTAAAAGTTAACACCACCATCGCCTGTTTAAGATGTCAGTTAGAGTACATTTAGTTAGAGCAGGTCGTATTCGCTTCATTGATGTTTTTTGTACTCCTATGAAATATATAAATCAAGAGTAAAACAGTTACGACTCAAGCGTCAGCTGTGTCGAATGAAGCAAAAGAGTCGTTTTGTGGGTTTAATTGGCCTCCACAATGATATTCAAACATGGAGCGAGTCATCCATTTAGTCATTATTTTTCGTGAATGGTCCTTAAGCGGCCAGATGCACAAACGTATTGCAAACAGAAAGAGAGAGAAGGGGGAAAGAGAAAAGGAGTCACAGACGGCAACGCTGAGTCACGGAGCAGCAAACGAATCAGTGGCTAACTTACTGACAAGCTAGACAGCATTTTGGAGCATCTTAATTGATGGCTAAATGTTTATAAATGTATCAAGATTTTGTACAATTGTTGAATTACAGTAAATAATAGCCTGAACTTAGTGAAATTACTGTAGTGAAAAAAACTGGTAGAGATGATTGTCGAAACTGATTTTAAAAATCTGAACTGAACTGCTTACTCATGCAGCATTATAAGTTCGTGGAATGCTGTCGAGGAAGGCATCTTACTAGATTTTGAGACGGAGCCAATATTTAGCATTATTTTGGTTGCAATTTTATTGTAGAACAAATGAGTCTTTTGAGTTGGCTCTTTTTAGTCAATCAAAAACATACAGCAAGACCATTGCAGTCCGATGTAGTCAGATACCAAAACGAATGACTCGAGTCATTTTTAGTAAATTCAAAACAAACAAACAAACAAACAAAAATAGTGCGACGAGTGCAGTCTGAATGCCTCTTTTGAGTCGGCTCTTTATTGAATCAAATCATACAGCAGTCCTTGTGAATCATAGACTGTTGAAGAACTTATTGTGACTCATTAATCAAAAAATCTTGAGTCGGTTCTTTTTAGTGAACATATAGCGCGACCAGTTTTTTCTGATTCTCAAACGAATGAATCATTTGAGACGATTCTTTAATGAATCAAAACATACAGCGGTTAATAAAAAACGTCAGTCTGAGCGATTAATGTATTCAAATGACTCGTTAATAAACCGCAAGTTTTACTTTATAACTAAATGTGCCTGTGTTAATATTTCGTAGGGATAATAAGACTAGACAGGCTACGTTTTATTGGAATCTGTGGTATTTTTTGGAATGAGCTGAAATGTTACCACACGTTTCTTTTTTAATATTTATTGCGTTTAATTCATCTAAAATATCTGTGAAACCATAGTTTCAATATACATATCTTTCACACGAATATTTTGAGGTAATCTGAAACGATCTGCAGCAATAATTATTCTCTTTTGTCCAAATTGTTTCTTCTACAAAGGTACTAAAATAATTGTTATTGAACCAAAATCGTTCAAATAATTTCACCAACTCTAACGTGAACATTTCAGATCATACCTGACAACTTCTGAGCATAATATATTCCTCCAGACAAAGACGTACACGTTTAGCATCTTAACACAGCCTCCCTAAAATATCTGTATAAGTGCGTCATGCAGCAAATAATGACTTCTCGTGGTCATTTAGCACAAGCACAAAATAATAAAATAACAAAACCACTTCAAATAGCGACTGTCAACCACACAAATAATTTCACAACCTGTTAAATAATAAATTAAAAAAATTCAAGGCAACATATAAAGTTAGCCCGTCCGCGCGAGCTCTCCGCCAACCTTCGTCCATCACCTAAATTAATCCAGTTAGTTTGGATAAAGCACAGTAAGGTGTTGATCGTACGCTCTGTCCCCCAGACATATGTCGCAATTACAGGTAGATTTAAACGACTGTCTGGACGTTCAATTACCTAATTCTTCCGTCGTCATGTATAGCGGCTGAAACTCATCGTAATGCGTATGTCGCGCGCCCCATAAGCCACGAGTACGCGATCAAAGTCATTAACGTCAAGAAGAAGACAAATATGCGGTCAAATAAGGATATGCACCCTCTGCTACGTCATAGTCTCATAAAGCAAAGTGTCACTGACTGTTTGCATCGCAAGACTCTTTGTCCGGACCACTGCGACACTGCGTAAAAGTCGCGCCAGAGACCGCATCGCACGCTAGAACGCTGTCTCTGTAGTCTGCATGACAGAAAGTGATACATACCGTATGCTGAAGCGGGCCACTTTAACAGAGCGTCGTGTGTCTCGCGACTGATGGGTGTTCGGGAGCGCAGTCACTGCTGTGTGTGTGTGTGTGGGAGGGGCCGGAGAGTGTGTGTGGGTTGGCAGATTTGGGTTCTCGAGCAGAGCGGGATGGTTGCAGCAACTCTGGCTGCAGCCACCCGCCAATTAAACTACAGATGCAGCTACTGTCTGAAGAAGAGGGGTTAGGCGGGGAGGAGGGGGAGTTAGTGATACTTTCAATGCACCACAAGTAACCCTTTCATGTCTAATATTATATTACATTATATAGGCCGATGGCATGTTATTTGCCATTTACCCCTGTAGGCCCATTATAAACATCTGGCATCTATTCTCATACTAAACTAAATAAGTGAGTAATGCACTGATACAGGTGAGTTTTTAGTATACATTTAATGCAGCTGGTCCCTATTCATTCCAACAGCAGTGTTTTTTTCTATTATGCTATATGCTTTATCGCTAGGTTTAGCTATCTCGTCATTCATATAATCGACATTCATGGATTTGGTCTTACTGATTTTTTGTTTTATTGGTAGTTTGTGATGCAGCTGCATTGCACCGACCCCCCTCAAGCTCCATATAAAGCCTGTAAGTGCTATATAATGTGCATTTTGTCAGTCGCGCAATCCACCCAGTCATGTGATGGAAATATGGTGGCCTCCATTAAAAGACAGCCCACTCAAAAAAAAATTAGGGGCCGTTAACACAGAAAGGTTACCAGAAGGTTACCATTGTTTTCAGTGTAAATGCGCAAGACATATTTGACTGCTGCGGTAGCATCTTTTAGCGCATGATGACACTGCATACTAAAATTGTGGCACTAAAGTTAAAAAAAGTTTAAAGGGGTCATATAATGCAATTTCAAGTTTTCCTTCGTCTTTGGAGTGTTACAAGATGTTTGTGCATATATAAGATCCATAAAGTCATCTCAAACCCAAAGAGATATTCTCTATAAAATTTAAGACTCATCCACGCCTTTCTAAAACACCTCATTCAAACACGCCCCCACATGTCTACTTCACTGTGTTGGACGATTTGCATAACACCGCCCAAATGTATACGCAAACAAAGGCGGCATAACTTTTATTCTCACTGTGTAGTATTGTTTCCACTGCAGCCATGTCGTAATCTTGAGTAGCCAGACCTTCATACTGATGGCTGAAGGTCTGGAATCCATGGTAGCTTTCATTGGCCAAGGCCCGCCCATGAGGCCATTTGACCGACATGTCAAACAACCAATCACAGTTCGTTTCGTTCAGCATTTCGGGGACTGGAAATGTCGCCAGAATTACAGACCGGTGTATAAAACTCTCAGACGTATTTTAAAGAAACCATGCCGTGAAATTTAAATATTTCACATACTTTTGAAAATCCAGCGTTTAGTTGATCCTGATGAGCGCTCGTCGTCACAGTTGTAAACATGACAGCTTTTTTCTTTCGTGAGGGGGTTTGGTGTCACGGCATCTTTGTTTCCAGGAGGAACGTTAAAGAACGCGACACACACGTCTCCCGGAAATCCTGTATAATTCAACCAATCCGACGACAACTTTGAAACTCCTGAAGTATGCAGTATGTGGAAAATAATGTGTTTTTTGAACCTTAAACGGTGTAAACACATTGCATTACACCAAATACACAAACTAATGTTATTTTAGCATCGTCATATGACCCCTTTAACTTTTAAAACTTTTTTGTTCCACTGCCAAGCATCTGTGCGAAAGGTGCCTAAAAGACTGCTTTACTAGTGTTAAGCTAGACAGACATATTTAACCTTTGTGTTGGCATTTTTAAGGGTCTCATGACACGGCGTTCAAAAAACTTTTAAAAATTGTTAATTTGAACTTTTAAAAACATGTCTTTAGACCTTCTGTGTGCCTGAAATCACATACTGTCTGAGTAGGTACTACATTTGAATTTATTTTGTGACCTTATGGGATGGTAAAGTGTCCATCCGAGTATCTGAGCATCTTTCAATTATCTGTTTTCGATTCGTATAAATGCCACTTTTTAGATCAAGAAGATCTGCCAAAAAGTCAATATGAAATCAAAATGAAGTCTTCTCTCTTTCACCAAGCCCTCTTATTTTCAGCCCCTCCATTCCAACCACCTGTTATATAAGACCACTTTCACAATCCAGTCATTTCTTAATGGATTGAATCAAGTTCTGCCATACATTTTGCCTCTGTTTCACCCAGAAATGTCACATTATCATTTCATGTTTTTTTTATAGTTTATTACAGCCTTACTGAATGAGTGTTTGACCTGAATAAGGTTGCTGCAGGCACTGCATGGCTTTATGGCATGATAAGAGAACTGAATTTTGGTGCAGTGTTTTTTCTGCTGTGCCCATTCTGCCAGACAGGCCATATTTTCAATTTCCCCCTCTATGGAACAATCCTGATATATTTTGATATGCTTTCCAGACGTAATTCACAGTCAGATCAGCACAGATAATCAGCAATGGCTCAATTTATGAAGATTCAATGTCTTATTTTATTTCTCATTCATATGTGATTGTGAAATGAATAGAGCAAACAAATGATTTTTTCTCTCTCTTTCCCTCTGAGAAGTTTATTCATTCGTATAATTTAATTAATGATTAATTGCTGTTAAAATGCCCTGGAAAACTTGCTGTCATTACCAATGCATCCATCTAATGATTCATTAAAAACAACATACAGATGAAGTAATGCTAAAATCAGTGCCAGGTATTTTTTATGCTCCGGTTTAGTGCTTTGACTCAAACAGAATCTGCAGTGTTATCAATATCCAAATCATAAATTATTGAGCAGCCTCAATTATGCATGACTGACCTCCCTCCGCTGTTCAGGATGTCAGCACAAATTGCATGAATGAATGGCTCTAAAACACTATAATATGTCTTTTCGAACCAAAAAATATGGTCAGTAATTTAAATACAGTATATAGTATATATACTACCATTCAAAAACTTTCATCAGATTTTTATGCTCACAAAGGCTGCATTTATTAGATCAAAATACAGTGAAACAGTAATACTTTGAAATAGTATTACAATTTAAAGCAACTGGATATCATTTGAAAATATTTCAAGATATAATTTATTCTGGTCATGGAAAAGCTTAATTTTCAGTCTTCAGTGTGACACGACACTTCAGAAATCATTCTAATATGCTTATTTGCTGCTCATAAAACATTTATTATTATCAGTGTTGAAAACTTACCAATGTTCAATTTGAAACATAAATCTTTTGTAAAATTCTAAACATATTTACTTTAATGCATCATTGCTGAATAAAAGTACTGATCCCAAACTTTTGAAAGGTAGATTGTTATATACTATGATATATACAAAATGCATAAAACTGCAAAAATGTTTCCAAGTCAAAACACAAATGATAATGTTTAATCAGCTTGAATGTTTGTTTTGTTCCTCATTTCAGTGTCTGTGCGTAGCCACGGACGTCTCACTGGCCTTTTGTATCAGTCGAAAACAAAAGCTTGCTGAAGATTGCTCAAACAACTGAGGTGATTGTGTTTGTTCTAGCGCTTACAAATATTGTACAGCACAGAACTGGATAAATTGATGGATAATATTTACCTCTTGAATTCAATCTCATTCTCTCAATGCCATGATGTATGTGTATGAACTTTATTTTTTGCTGGTGTCAAGAGCAGCAGCCCTTTATTGAGCATTTTAGACTTTTAAATACTGAATGCTTGTATTCTGCTTTATTTTATCACTTAAAATTCAGCAAGGGGGCATCTTCTATAACATTGTTATCTTCAGTCACATTTGATCCATTCAATGCATCCTTACTGAATAAACATATTAATTTCTAAATTAAAAAAAAAAAAATCTTACCCATATACACATACACATAAGCCTACTTAAAAAGAGCTCTTTTAAAATTTTCAGAGGTATGAAGTTTTGGCTTTGGGCCTTAATTATCAGTCTGTCTGAAAATCATGTGATCGTTCACTTCCCCCTCAGCATCAGTGAAATTCATAATTATGGCTCAGTGCTTGTATTATAAATAGGTTCTGCTTGCGGCTTCAGCTCTAGAGTACCAATTTCCTTTGTGTGTATCCTGAGAGAAAAAGGAAAGAGTCAAATGGCTGGCATAAACTTGTACGTAAGGACCCATGTTGCACTCCCAGTGACCCCATTAAAGAAAATGACTCCTTTTTTCTTCTTTTTAAACGGTTAAAGCAAAGATTTTGTCTATGCGTGCTAAAATTTACATCAGCAACGTAAGCAAAATAACACTCTTAAAATGTGTTTAGGGTCTCAGACTAATAATAGTGTCAAACACCATGAAAGGGAATGTCTGAGTCAGATTCTGGCTAGCGGTAGCTAGGTGCTGTTAGCCAGGACATTCACAGAAGCGATAGACAAGGTCAAGAGGTCATGGTTTGACTGGTTACTTCACATATTTCACCTACGCCAGATAAAAACTGCCTTTGTGATGAATGGGAATGCTAACGCAGTTTTCTCTAGGTATTATAGACTTGTGGGGAACTATCAGAAAATTCTTCTCCAGACCATTACTTTCCCGCCTGCAGACAATCAGTCTTCCCAACCGCTGACTCATAGTGCATAACGGTGGTCGAAACGTCTCATTCGGTCTCTCTAATAGGATATTTGAGGGGATATAGCCTGTCAGCAGCTAATGCAGTGGTGGTCACAGTTTAATAAAAAGCCAATTATACCAGTATCTGATATTACTAAAGTACAAACAATTCATTTTACTGCAGGCCGCAGGCATTCCTTAAAATACATTAAGATATCATAAGTCCGTATAGTGTCATATTAATTGGGTAACAACAGTTAACAGTCGCTATAATGCGCATATAGTACTTCTCTTCTCACAAAGCGCACTCATTAGCCCCTCACATCGACGCTCACCTTGACTCATGCCAAGATGCAGGTCACCATGGAAACATAGTAGAAGAAGAGAGGAGGAGGTTGAGTGACTCAGTAAAAATGAAAACACTGATCATGCCGTTTCCTCGCCCTGAACCTTCCCACCAGCCGCAGCTATACTTGACTGATCGAGGTCATTCCTGCTGTGACACGCTTGATGTTTTTGATTTTACATCATCTGGGAGATTGTTTATCCCTCATTTCTTTGTTTCTGTCAGACACTGGAGGGATCAGTCCTGTTATGCAGCACTTTTGAACTTACCTTTTGAAAATATGAATATGCTTTGGCCAAGCTGAGAAACTTAACACCAAGACAATCTCTCCCAATTTTGATTTTCTCTCTCTCTCTCTCTCTATAAGTACACAAAAATACAGTAAAAACAGTAAAATATTGTGAAATATTTTTAAATTTTAAAATAACTGTTTTCTATATTAATATATTTTCTTAAATATATTTAGAAATCATTCTAATTTGATGCTTAAGAAATATTTGCTATTATTATCAATGTTGAAAACAGCTGTGCTGCTTAATATTTTTGTGGAAAATGTCATGTTTTTTCAGGATACTATCCAAGATGAATGGACAGTTCAAAAGAACAACATTTATTTGAAAGAAATTGCAATAAATAATGTACCGTCACTTAAATTTAATGTGAACAAGTATTTATTTCTAAAAGTATTATTGACCCCAGGCTTTGTATTTAATATAATGATACATATGATTTCCATCTTTAAAATGAGTGAGTTAAATATTTTATCTAATATATCCGACATATATGATGGGGACATGAAAATGTGCTGCATAATAGGAATGACACAGCTGTATCTTTTAGCCACCTGCAGTTCATTAATAGCAAAAGCACAAAGGAGCAGCTCTCAGTTCTCAAGGGGCTTCAAACTGCTGAGTAACTCTTAGTTCAGTTCACACCCAAGAGCTGTGAGGATATAACCAGGTATTATAACTGATACTTACCAAAACAGATGAGAAATTAGAAGATGTGGATGCAAGGAGTGTCTACAATTACAAAATGATTGAAATATTATTGAATTCCTTAAAAGATTTACATGTTCTGCATTACTCATAATATCCATTAGATGGCAGCAGTTCATCATTTTATATTTATAAAGGAAATTTATAAGGGAAGGACCGAGAACACCATTAAAAAAAACATGCAGTATATCCTTAATAATAAAATATAATTCAACTTTTTGAAAAAAGTAACAAAGCATCCATCAGTCCTAGACAAATCAATTATTTTAGCCAATACTTTATCTATCATTTTGTTTCCAATTAGAATAGAAACACGTCTATTTGTGCCCTCGGACAACCACTGAATTCCTCTTAGTTTGAATGTCATTGATCTATGCTAAGGTGTATGCTGAATATGATACGGTCGAATCGATACTGTGGTCCCATTTGCACCATCAGCCCGGGAGCCTTGTGTCTGACAGGCCTTGAGCCACAGAAAAGCACAATCTGAGACATCAACCTTTAGTGGTTGTTAACCTTGTATCACCCCACAGACCAGTCATCACAATCTGATCTAAGCACACATCACGCCCTTCAGGAGGGTCAGAGGGCATCGCTCCGCCTCCCAAGCTTTATTCCAATCATTTTCTGTCACTGCAGTCTATTAGTGCTCTTTTGTTCTAACCACTAGGCCCATATTGTGTTAAAGGGATAGTTCCCCAAAAAATGAAAATTCTGTCATTAATTACTCACCCTCATGTCGTTCCAAACCAGTAAGACCTTCACTCATCTTCTGAACACAAATTAAAATATTTTTGATGAAATCTGAGAGTTTTCTGATCCTGCACCGTGCATGTTGCAGTCAAATAAAACAGTTGTCATGCCAACTTGCTACTGTAAACAGAAGCTCAACGCTTGCCCCACCTCCAAGTTCTTCTGATTGGTCCACTGATTTGGAAATGACATTGATTAGCGGCGCTGCGTGTGAAAGTTGAAATT